>JASANG010002683.1:0-69308 GCA_030248215.1 Enoplolaimus lenunculus
TTCCTCGGTTCATTAGATATATTATCCGAAGCCATGAGTAACAAATAAATGCTACAAAAACAAACAAACGAAACTAAAATGGAAAGGTGTGTAACTTCCAGCTATTTCCACCCGTTTAGTGCTCAGGCGAGCTATACCAAGAAGTTATAACCTCTGACAAATATGCCGGTACACTTTTCCGTTAGCTATGTATTTGGTTAAGATTATAAAAGTTCTAGAAAGTTATAAATCAGATATTATTTCAGGATTTTGGTTTTAATTTAAAACTGGTAAAAATTGTCCGTAGAGAATGTTAAATGAATTCAGGGCGACTAAATCCACAGTTTCTTAAGCTTCGCAATCCTGTTATTAAAAAGAATGTTAGAAATATTAAAAACTTCCACTTTCAAATACTGAAAAACGAAATTAGAGTTAAAAAACGTAAAATTTTTGAGCTTTCTAAAATAGTTGATGAAAATTGTAGTAAAATTCAAAATTCGGTTCAATTCATGGATAGATTTGTCCTGAACATGTACGTTAAGTGGTATTTAGAACATAGTCGTAATAAAATTAAAGCGATCCATAAGAAGAAATTGGATAGATTGTCGCTTTTTCAAGTCAAAAGGTATGAAAGACTGGACACATCTAGGGTTATCTACAACCTAGCTAATAGGCCTTTATCTGATGATGAAATGTTAGCGTTGAAACTTGGACCTGGATTTATTCCGACCGTGAGTAAAATTAATAGCAATAAGTTTATTAAATGAATTCAGGGCGACTAAATCCACAGTTTCTTAAACTTCGCAATCCTGTTATTAAAAAGAATGTTAGAAATATTAAAAACTTCCACTTTCAAATACTGAAAAACGAAATTAGAGTTAAAAAACGTAAAATTTTTGAGCTTTCTAAAATAGTTGATGAAAATTGTAGTAAAATTCAAAATTCGGTTCAATTCATGGATAGATTTGTCCTGAACATGTACGTTAAGTGGTATTTAGAACATAGTCGTAATAAAATTAAAGCGATCCATAAGAAGAAATTGGATAGATTGTGGCTTTTTCAAGTCAAAAGGTATGAAAGACTGGACACATCTAGGGTTATCTACAACCTAGCTAATAGGCCTTTATCTGATGATGAAATGTTAGCGTTGAAACTTGGACCTGGATTTATTCCGACCGTGAGTAAAATTAATAGCAATAAGTTTATTAAATGAATTCAGGGCGACTAAATCCACAGTTTCTTAAACTTCGCAATCCTGTTATTAAAAAGAATGTTAGAAATATTAAAAACTTCCACTTTCAAATACTGAAAAACGAAATTAGAGTTAAAAAACGTAAAATTTTTGAGCTTTCTAAAATAGTTGATGAAAATTGTAGTAAAATTCAAAATTCGGTTCAATTCATGGATAGATTTGTCCTGAACATGTACGTTAAGTGGTATTTAGAACATAGTCGTAATAAAATTAAAGCGATCCATAAGAAGAAATTGGATAGATTGTCGCTTTTTCAAGTCAAAAGGTATGAAAGACTGGACACATCTAGGGTTATCTACAACCTAGCTAATAGGCCTTTATCTGATGATGAAATGTTAGCGTTGAAACTTGGACCTGGATTTATTCCGACCGTGAGTAAAATTAATAGCAATAAGTTTATTATTGATTGTGAGCTGTTCGCGAACATGGTTTTGAAATCGACGGATAATGCGAGTTTACCGTTTTCCTTTACCAGTATGTTTAGACGAATCGCGGAGACTGCCATTTCTAACTTTGAAAGATATAAAGCACCACCGAATATTCCTAATTCGGTTAGATGTGCAATCAAGTTGTTAAGTTTAGACAAATCAATAATAATTTCCAAGCCTGACAAAGGAAATGGACTTGCAGTCCTCAACCGTTCTGACTACATTAATAAAGTTATGAAAATTTTAAATGATCCTAATATTTTCGAACTATTAGACCATAATTTGAATAATTTATATAAACGAACTATTAATTTTGAAGACCGAATCCGGTCTTTCACTTCAGAATGCGTCAAACAGAAAATTATTTCACCGTATACGGCTAAATTGATTAATCCTTCTGGATCTCGACTACCGATTTTATACGGACTACCCAAGGTCCACAAAAAAAGACGTGCCAATCCGGCCAATAATGTCGGCCGTAGCATCCGCGTGTCATAAATTGGCTCAACATATCGACATTATGTTAAAACCAATTAGCCGCGGTATCTACACAGTAGATTCATCGTTTCGATTTGCTGAAGAGGTAACAAAGTTAAATTTGAAGAGTGAGGTGATGGTCTCATATGACGTCACCTCACTCTTCACTAATATTCCTATTATTGATACTATTGAAATTATTAAAAACGCGGTTAGAAATGGTCAACTCCCGGTTGGTATTCCTGTAGACCTATTGGTTAAAGGCATCAGTTTATGTACTATGAATCTTAATTTCATTTTCGATGGAAAAATTTTTACTCAAAAAGACGGAGTCGCTATGGGCTCTCCATTAGGCCCGGTTTTGGCGAATATCTTTATGGTAGACTTTGAGGAAAAGGTTATGGAGTCTTGCCCTGATGAACTTAGACCTCGATTCTACCGCCGCTATGTAGATGACACGTTTGCAGTGTTTAACAATGTTGAACAATCCAAAAAATTTTTGGACTTTCTGAATTCTAGGCATCATAAAATTAAATTTACGTGTGATATTGAAAGCAACTGTTCACTACCCTTCTTGGATATTAAGATTTGCAAGGATCCTAATACAGATATAGTGTCAACAGGCGTGTACAGGAAAGCAACTTATTCAAATCAGATCTTAAATTTCAGATCGTTTATGCCATATAGGTATAAAACTAACTTAATTAGTTGCTTGTTATATAGATGTTTTGAAATCACTTCTGATTCGAAACTGCTTGAAATTGAAATTCAGTTTCTAAAAAATCTTTTTAAGACTAATAATTTCCCTACATCAGTGATTGAGAAAACATTTTCGTTGTTTATTTCTGAAAGATTTGGAAATTTATCTATTGCTGATGACACTAACTGGCTTGTAATTAACCAAATACCTGAACTTAACCATAATCTGCTTTCTTCTCCGGTTACGTTAAATATTTCTAATAATCAGGTTGAAAATGTGGAAACCACAGAGCAAGAAAGTGAAAACGTCTCCACAACACAGTCATCTCACGAAGCGGCAACAGAAGCGTGCGAGTCTATCAAAAACGGGGTACGAACCATAGTTTTTAGAATTCCCTTCTTGGGATCTCATTCGTTTCAATTTAAAAAACAAATCGGTCAACTTTTTTATAAATTTTATGATAGCAAAAAATGGAAAATTCGGATTGTTTATTATAATCATCAGAAGGTAAGATCATTCTTTCAAACAAAAGACAGTATTCCGCCGCTGCTGCAATCCTTTGTAATCTATCAGTTTATATGTTCTAGCTGTCAGCTAGATTACATCGGTTCAGCGAACCGACAATTACAAAAAAGGATATGCGAGCATATGCGTGTTTCGGATCGCACTTTTGAAGCTACTGATTCTAGTATTAAGTATAAATCTTCAATTTCTGATCACATTTCTTCATCTAACCATCAATGTAACAACGAGGATTTTGAAATCATAGCAAGATTAAATCGACAAGGCTCGAGTCGTGATGCCAATTTCGCTCTTCAAATCCTAGAAGCAATACACATTAGGGATAAAAACCCTAAACTAAACGTTCAAAATAATTCATATGCCTTTAAAATTTTTAAATAAATACAGGATTTACCTCCTTGAGTGACTAACGCTACTGTTTATACCGTTTATGTTGATCATTTAATTCGAAATGATAATATATTTTTACTCTTTATATATATATTTATATATATATATCAGGGTGCAACCGGAATTCCGGTTCCGGTTCCGGCATTTTTTCACCTTCCGGTTCCGGTTCCGGTAAATTTTTACCGGATTTAAAAATTCCGGTGTTATAATTTGGCCGTTTTTTTAACTTTGCTAATCTTTAAGAATCTCTTTAGAAAGCCACTTATATTCCGAATATAAGCCATTGATGGTGGATTTCACTTCAGTCGACGACGAAAATCTAAAATACAACAAATAAAATAAATATCTATGTTCGACTAAGGTTATTTCACAAATAATAGAGCAAAAATAAGATTAAAATGAAATTTTTGGTGAAATGCATTTTTCACTTTCCGGTTCCGGTTCCGGTAAAATTTTCAAATTCCGGTTCCGGTTCCGGTAAATTGTAATTCCGGTTGCACCCTGATATATATATAATTACAATTTACCGGAACCGGAACCGGTATTTGAAAATTTTACCGGAACCGGAAAATGAAAAATGCATTTCACCAAAAATTTCATTTTAATCTTATTTTTGCTCTATTATTTGTGAAATAACCTTAGTCGAACATAGGTATTTATTTTATTTGTTGTATTTTAGATTTTCATCATCGAATGAAGTGAAATCTACCATTAATGGCTTATATTCGGAGTAGAAGTGGCGGCTTTCAAAAGAGATTCTTAAAGATTAGCAAAGTTAAGAAAACGGCCAAATATATATATATATATATATATATATATATATATATATATATATATATATATATATATATGTATCAGGGTGCAACCGGAATTCCGGTTCCGGCATTTTTTCACCTTCCGGTTCCGGTAAATGTTTACCGGATTTAAAATTTCCGGTATTATAATTTGGCCCTTTTCTTAACTTTGTTAATTTTTAAGAATGTCTTTTGAAAGCCACTTGTACTCCGAATATAAGCCATTGGCCATTGATGGTGGATTTCACTTCAGTCGATGATGAAAATCTAAAATACAACAAATGAAATAAATACCTATGTTCGACTACGGTTATTTCACAAATAATAGAGCAAAAAATAAGATTAACCGGTTCCGGTTCCGGTAAATTGTAATTCCGGTTGCACCCTGTATATATATATAATATATTATATATATAATATATTATATATATTATATATTATATATTATATATAATATTATATATATTATATATACTATATATATTATATATTATATATATGTTTAAATTACGGAAACTTCGACTGGAGAAATACGTGTTGTTTTACAAAGGTATTTAAGATAACTGCGTAATAACATATGTTGGGGTTTTCTTTTGCAGTTGAACTCGAAGAGGCGTTTAGCAGTTCTGAAGAAGACGACGATGTTGACTCAAAACATCCATCACGTCCAACTAAAGTTAAATACGAGCTGGTTTTGCCACGACGACGTATCCGCACGCTTTCTGGGACAATACCGCCTGTTGGGTAAGCGATGAGCTCAATTGCGTGTTGTAACCAGAGACCGACAGGATATTAATTTACCGGGAGCGTAAATCGGAGTCGGATAGTAAATTTTTTACTGGAAACGAATGTCAACCGGATATAGTATATAAATTTGTGCAGGTAGTATATTATTATATGCTTAGGTCGAAAAGTATGTGTTTATTTAACTAAAATTATTTCTTAACTTGGATTTTTCGTTTTACTCCAGTGTCAAAAACTTGTGTTTTTAACTTGCGCGGAAATGCAGTGGTAGCAAAATAACCGTAAATATCCAGTATCCGGTAGGTTTATACCGGAACCAGATACAGTTGTCAGGTATTTCCCTGATATTAAACCGGAACCGGATAACCGGTCGATATCTGAGTGCAACATGTCAAAAAACCTAACCAGGGTGCAACCGGAATTCCGGTTCCGTTAAGGAAATTCGGTATTTTTTTACTATCCAGTTCCGGCAATAAATCCGGTATATTTTTGATTGGAAATTTTTGGTGTTTTCGGTATTAAAATGTTACTCATACGAAAATTTAAGAAAAATTGGCATATTCTAACTTATCTTTTAAAATTGTCTTTAATTTCTCTCATATCCATAATTTATCATCAGGGATGTGCGGCCTCGGTCAAAAACCGAGACCCGATACCGAGACCGAGACTGTTTGGTCTCGGTCAATTTTTGGCCGTTACCAAGCATAAAAAAATTTTCTTACAAAAGTTTTGAATGTTTTTGCGCTTCTGTTAGCATAATAAAATGCTGCATATGCTCAAAATTTATAATATTAAACACAAAAATTACCGCTAAATTTTATTTTTAGCATAAACAAGCTGACAAACATAGATACAGGAATGTAACATGACCCCACGCCGAAGCCTCCTATAAAACATAAAACGCTTTCAGTGTTAAAACTACGCTTTCAGCTTTTTTCCAACGAAAATGAATCGTCAATCGCCAGTACGTATACTGAAACTCTTTTAACAGTAAACGCTTTTTAGCGTTTATCAAAATGATATCTTAGCGTTAATTGGAACTTAAAATTTTGGGCACGATTCCTTAAATATTATCTGTAAACACAACTTGGGGTTTAATTTACTTCATAGCATCAAAACAGCAAAAAATTTATAGTCAAAAATCAACAACTGACGTCCGTTTATTGTGAACGTTGAACAGAAAAAACTAGACTTGTGTTTCTCTTTTGGTCTCGGTTTGAAACCTACCGAGACTAAAAAACCGAGAGCGAGACTGCACATCCCTGTTTATCATATGTTTTTAGCTACTGCGTTTGCTTCAAGATTTTGGTAATCTAAATGGTGTATTTACACAAGGACTTCCATTTTCAATAATGTTCGTGTGCATGGAGTTAGAACCAAACGTCTCATAAGCAGGGTGCAGAGCGGAACTGGATTATACCGGAATCGGAATCGGAACAGCAAATTCATACCGGAATAGGAATCGTAATCGGAACTACATAATTTGTGACTATACGGATAATTTGTATTAACAAGTACATATAATATTAATTTAGGGCGTCTGTTGGCTTGGAATAATTCTCAAAAACGTCGCTTGAACAAATTGGCAATCTTTTTTGCTCTATAAAGCTAACCTTCAATCAATTATTGATAAGTTAACTTATTGAAAACAAATTAATAGATAAATGATGCTGAATGTTTATACAACATATCACAGCAAGTAGGTCTAAAATTAAAATGTTTAAATTCCGATTCCGATTGCACCCTGCTCTTAAGTATATAACGCTCCGGTTGGGATAAATGTTTCAACCGTGTATTCAAGATTTAATTCAAACAGGAAGCGATTAAGTGTCTCAAAAATAATAACATTAAGTCATTCCTGCGAAACATAATTTGAGTTAACGTCTATGTTGTTAGCAGTACAACACTTAAATAGGTTTAGTTAATTATTCGAAGTTCTAGGCAAAATTTTAGACTATTATGAATAAAGCTGTAATGCTCCTCATCATTCAACTAACTAAGATTCGGCTCCGGTTTCGGTATTTTTTAACCTTCGGGTTTCGAAACGAATAGTTTTTGTAAATAATCACAATTACTGCCAGGCGTATGCACAGTATTTGATGCAGAGGGCGTTCGCTTCCACACTAATACTAATTAGGGGAATGTCCGGATCGTGTTTTATAAAGTTTCCAGAAACAATAGTTGACATGATCAGTATTTGATTTCGGAGATGTCCGATTCCGTACAAGTACAAATTAGGTGGAAATAATCAGACCTGGTTATTAAATTTCTCAAAAACAATAGTTAATATTGCGGGGTGCGACCGGATATCCGGTTCCGGTTTAATGTCCGGCAAAAGTCGATACCTGTATCCCAGAGTGCAAAGCGGAATTGGATTATATCGGAATCGGAGCAACAAATTTATACCGGAATCGGAATCGGAACTACAAATTTTGTGACTATACAATGATTTGTATTAACAAGTATAATATTGATTTAGGGTGTCTGTTGGCAGGCAACATATTCTCAAAAACGTAACATTAACAAATTGGCAATCATTTTTAGCTCTGTAAAACTAAACTACAATCAATTACTGATAAGTTAACTCATCGAAAACAATTTAATAGATAAATATGATGCATACTTTTTATACAACATATCACAACAGGTAGGCCTAAAATTAAAATGTGAAAATTCCGATTCCGATTGTTTGTGGAATCGGAATCGGAAACGGAACTTGTATTGAATGGGAATTCTAATCGGAACCGGAATTCCGATTGCCCCTGCTGTATCCGGTATAAACCTGCCGGATACCAGATATTTACGGTTGTGGTTGCGAATACCATAAAACTGTTTTTGACAGGTGGGCATATTTAACGGCTTGCTGCGATTACCTTTCTGGGCAAGTAATACTGTTATGTTTTTCACTAAATAAAATGGAATGAAAAATCCAAGCTAATAATTAATTTTAATTCAATAAACATATTTACATGCTATACCCGGTTCCGGTTTCGATAAAGAATTGAATATCCGTTATCCAGTAAATTTATATCCGGTCGCACCCTACAACATTACACAACTGTTCGGATTTTCGCAAAATATGCTATATCTTCCAGGGTGCAACCGGAATTCGTATTTAGAATAGAATTCCTATTCAAAACGAGTTCCGATTCGCATTCCGATTGCACAATCAATCGGAATTGGAATTTTGAAATTTTAATCTTACTTGTGATACGGTGCATAAAAATTCTGTATTAATTATGTATCTATTAAATTGCTTTCTATGAGTTAAGTCATCAATAACTGATTGTAGTTTCACTTTACAGAACCAAAAATCTTCGCCAATTTCTTCGATGCGACCTTTTTTGAAAATTGTTGCCAGCCAACGGACACCCTAAATCAACATTATATTTGTCACTACGAATTATCCGTGTAGTCTCAAAATTTCTAGTCCGGATTCCGATTACAATTGCGGTATAAATTTGCTGTTTAGATTCCTAATCCGGTATAATCCAGTTCCGCTTTGGACCCTGATATCTCCTGTGGTCATAATTTACGTTCTAAAATTTTTATAATAGGTTTGTTAAAGGTATTCACTATGCAGTATTTTGCTAATAGTTGCCGATGTATTTTTAGATATGCGCCGCATTGGGGCGGGCCAACGATGTGCCTCAGTTGTTTGGACTTTTTCGATTTACCGAACGAAGCATCGAAATATGCTGAACATTTGCTCCACCAGCATCATATCGTTATTGCTCAAATTCACGAAATTGTCGATTTGAAACGGTGTGTTTTTTGATAAGTTTGCGGTGTTTATATATTATATACTGTATTCTCATAATAAATTGAAATGAGTGTTGAAAGGTTACTCAGTTTGATTAATATTGTGATTGTGCTTGGAGTCCAGCTAATTAGAAATGCTTCGCGCATTGTTTTTCAAATTTGGGGGACGAACTCCACGAACCTTTAATAAGTGTAATAGCTGAGTTGGGTCGCTTATCAGATTTCTCTGATCATCACTTAGCACGATTACCAGCGGAACAATGGTGAGACCATTTTTAATGTTACCTAATGTGTACAATTTTAGGTGAAACTTGTCAAATCATTGCACTCTTTAATTGAAAACTAGCTTTTATACTTATTTGTAACTTTTCAGCTAGCACAATTTGAAGTTGACATTTCGGGTACAACAGTTCGTGACGTGTGCAATAAATGCACCATATTGTGTTTTAAACGCACTGTTTTTTGCTTGCGTGTTTATTAGTATCTTGTTTACACTATCCTCCAATTTTGATGGGTCATTGTCAAGAATCGCGAAGGTTTTGCACCCCGTTTTTGGTAAAACAATTCTTCGAACTGTTCCAGAATTGATAATTTTGAATAGTTCGTTTTGTAGTTTATTTTGTTGTAGACGATTTTCATGTATGCAAACATTATTTCGACACCAGTTTGGCACTGATTGCTTAGACATTAGATTGCACATGTTTGATATTTGAATATTATGTTTTGTTTTTAGTTTTCAACTTTGCCTGTGGTAGAAACGTTCTGCTTGTAATTTTAATAGATGCCATAATATTCTTACTTTTGAGTACAAAACACGCTGACATCGGTGGGTTCGGTGAACTAAAAGAGTGCTAAATACTAAAGAATGCTTATGCTCAAACAATTCAATGGAGATAGCCGCGCAACCTTTTTAAACAAAGTTTATAAAAATTATCTCGGATACAACGTGCTAGCACACGAGTCTTGAAACTTTAGTTGACGCTAGGTGAAGCTACTGCTCCGGAATTGACGATACCGAAGCCGGATAGTAAATTTTGCCGGAACCGGAGACAAATTAATGTTAACCGGATATAGGATGTAAGTTTGTGCTCTGTTGGAATTATTTGCGTCGCGCAAAACAGAGTGTGACCGGATATCCGGTTCGTCGTCCGACAAAAACTTATATCCGTATCCGGTTCCGGTATCCGGTATAAATAACCGGATACCGGATATTTAAACTGCTTGTTACAAGTGAGCGTCTTTACTGGGCAAGTCAAAAGTTCAAGTTTTGATGCGTTTCAGTTATTATTAAGGTATGTAAGCGAGCGAGAGTTAAGCACATTTTTGCATTGAATAATTTCACTTTATCAGCAGCAATTATGAACTTTATAACAGACGAAAACCTTGAGCACGCTAAAAATGCAGCGAAAAATAAATTATTTTTACATATACAATTCCCGGTTTCTGTTGCGGTAAAAAATTCAGTATCCCTACCCGGTTTGGTCGCACCCGGGTGTAAAAAATATGTTTTACTGATTTAAAATGTTTTGCTTGGATTTGTCATTTCATGACAGTGTACACTCTTGACTTGGCGGCAAATGCAGTTTCTACAAACTATCTAGTATTTCCACATATAAAAAGCAGTGTTTTATATTTGTGGCGACGCGGATCTGACCTTGTGGGGCAGCTTTAACTTCGGCTGCACAAGGTCGTTTGTTAAAATTGGACTTGAAATTAATTTACTTTTTAGCTATATTGAGTATTGGCGTGGTCGATTCACTAAGATCAATGTCAGTCAAACTTTTCCTGCGATTCGAGTTCCACCTTCTGATCCATTGTCAAGTACGTGAGCAGCTTAGAAAGAAGGAAAATAATGCCTTATGTTTTGGCATGCAACTCCACAACAGGATAGAACGCACATATTGTGTAGAAAATTACAACGCCAGATTTGTTCAAAACATTACGCATTAGGGACAAAATTTAGCTAAAGTAAATGCCGCTTTTAACACTTTTTGTACCGAGTTGTTTTTCCTGTGTCATGTTGTGTTACGGCAAACTAACTACTTCTTGGCTTACACGGAAATGCTGTCGGCAAAAAATGGTGGTATTATGACCAGCATACCGTTGGTGTTGATTTAGTTTTTATTTTCGAAACAAAAATATGACAGTATTTTAGGCAAAATCAAACAATACTACTTGATATCGACGAAAATACCGGAAGACCGAAAGATTCGAGAACGCCTTGCGATGAGGCGTTTGGTGAGTATACACAACTGACCTCTCCCTCCCACATCCCGTTTTATGCCGGGGTGCTTCCCCTACGTTGAACCTGGAGGAACGTATGAAGAGACAATTTGAAGAGCTTGAGGCGATTTTTATTTTTTTATTACAGTTGCCCCGGGGCTGGCAAATAGGGATTGGTAGAGATGAGAGTCTTGGTCTCGGTCTCGGTTTCGCTATTTTGAGTCTCGGTGTTTTTGAACCAAGACCAGAAGTCGATGATTTAGCAAATGTATGACTGTTTTGTTGAAGTAAGTGTTGGATGATAAATAGAATTTTTCTGTGAAATTATGAAATTTCATAGTTGTGCAATAATTACGAGCAGATATTCTGAAGAATCACAAAAAACTACAAAAATACAAAAAGAAGCATGAAAAAACATTAGAAATAATTTATTTTGAAAATTTAAATTTTTTTCGGTGATGACTACAAATTGACCGAGACAGAGACATTTCTTGGCCGGTCTCTTTCTCAGTTTTAAATGAGACCGCCCATCCCTGGGGATGGGAGTCTTAGTCTCAAGTCTCGAAAATTCCTGAGATTCGCACCGAAAACTTTTACTACCTATCTGGCAGTTGGTATTTATAAATTTTCCGGAAAAATATTAAACGGTTCTTAAATAAAATTTGCAAGTAAATATGGTATAAAAACGTTTTTAGATGACATGTAACTAATTTTCACGCAACACATTAACAGTGACTGTGTGTATATGTCCACCAGGACACATTATATGTCCGAAAAACGCGAAAATTGCAGAATTTGAATATATAAATGGATTTCAGAATTGAAGCTTTGCCGCGTTGGGCATGGAATGATCAGAGGATGTCATTAGGAGCTCAAATATGCAAAAACTTTCAAAATGCAAGCATTTTTGGGCAAACGACGGCTAAGGGTGGGCTAACCGATCACTGAGACAAAGAATGAATTTTTTCCATTTTTTTCAAATTCATTTTTTTCGGGTCATAATTTTATTCTGGCGAAAACAACTTTGCACTAATATGATTTCAGCGACAAGCGACAGTGCAATTTTATTGTGCGATATAAAGTCGGTCTGCTTCGCTGACATGTGATCGTTGTCATGTAATATTGATTTTGAGTATCTGTTGGTTGGCACTCGGAATCGTAGCATGTTTTGAAGGATTACTAAATAAATGAATATACCGTGTTTACATTGTTTTCTTTCTCAGCCTTATATAATCAATGTTTTTGAACGAAATAGGACCGTCTCAGGCTCAACTTCTTCATTGAGACTCCCATCTCTGGGTACCAACCGTGGCCAAGTTAGAACACGTAAAAGATAACTATCAACGTGAGCTACGAAATACGTGGTGGTAACAGTGTGAAAATAATAATTCTTTATTTAAACAAATGAGTTTTAGTTACAAAATAGATTAACCATATTAGGTCAAAGATATTACCAGTTTAAATTATTGAACATTTGCCCTCGTTTTGATTGTGAAACAATAATCGTTCGTAGCAGAGAGTATTCATGATTTGGCCGAAAACCAGCTGAATACATATGCAGACTTTTGGTTAGAAGACGAAAAAATGTTTTAATTGATAATTAATTTTAAATAGTGTGCAACAAATGAACGTAGCTGGGTTTGGACTAATTCGTACAAATCGTTTTTATTTAAGCCAGTCCTATCATATTCACTTCAGGCCAATAATTATTATATATATTGTAGTGAGCAATTGATTGTCGAACTTTGTGTAATGCTCATCCATCGACAAAAAGGTCCCAGGGGGGGCGACTTGTGCATCCCTCACCATAATATGTCTAGATGGCTGAATAAGCTGGAAAATTTGAGTCATACCGACATTTCTAAAAACATAATATTTTAGATCCGCCTCCCGCGGAAAAATTCTGGGACCGCCAGTGTCTGTCAGCATTAAATTTGTTTTAAATAAACACATTAGCAAATGCTCTAAGAATGCGATGTGAGATAATGTATCCGTTTTTCGTAACTCTATACATCAGTTGACGTTGATCCTGTCCCACCTAAATGTTGCGAATTTTGCTTCCTGGTAGAGTTTTGATTATAGCTGGCCTTAGATTTTGCGGGAAGCTTTAGCGTGATCTCAGTGGATACTCCGTACGATTGGTTTTGTTGTTGCGCCCTACTCCTGTCCAATTTAGAGCTTTGCTTTGTATTTTCCGGCAACCGTGTTGTATCGGTTGAATGAAATGCTTTAGGAATTGTAATTGTGTGTGGGATTGTCAGCGTTGTTAGTGTATTATCGGCTAGCGATGCGTGCATGTTTGGCTGGTGGTCAAGTGTATTTGCCTTTGTTTTGTAGCTAACACCAGATTTCGGCTGTTTTTCGTACTGTAGAACTCGTTGCCCCACCATACATTCCGTTTTAATAGGTTGAGGTTCTAGTTGTTGCTTGTGCCGCTTCTTTCCGTTGTCAGTGTCATTTTCACTGCTACAGCACGTTGAACATTTGTTGTCGCAATTGTTGTAATCGTGAGAATAAGTTGCGTCGCTTTCAGCACGATCGTTGTTTTCTGTCGCGATGTCGTAACTGTTGTGATCACTGCTGTCAGAAATTGTATCCGCGCTACTACTGCTTCCGCTATCGTATGAAGTGCTACCGACGCCAGTTTTGTCTCGCCTTTTTTTCCTGTTGCGTGATGATGTTTCTTCGTTGCTGTATCGTCCCTTTCTATAACGATGAGAACGTCTGTCAGAGTCTTGGCTGCGTGTAATTGTAGTTGCCGTAGCTGTAGCGCGGTGCGGAGTAGTGCCGCTGTATGAGCCAGTATCAGTTGTGCCATAAGTGGCGCTACTCGGGCATCGGTTTTGCGGCCGTGATGAGCGTGCACGATTGCTATAATGATAGTTACTCTTCCTTCGACGACGGCAATTCTTGGCTGACCTCGTGTCATAGCTTCTTGATGGCGGCGGAGGTAAAAAATCGGCAAGATTTGCACCGGGAATGATAGCATGAGGACGTGGGGCTCCAGCCGTCCCATCGAATGGCTGGGCAGCGATAGCGGTTGATGAGTAAATGCCAGGTCCGGGTGCGCCTAGCGCCGCATCGCCGCTTCCATCAGTGTTGACGCTGGTGGTTACGACTTTCGGGTTAACCGCGGCTGGGTTGGTAAGGTCCGCGCTGCTTACGGTTCGCACCCAATCTTTTGTGAATGCTTTTTTGTCGCCGGTATAGTGCGTGTATGGAGATGTAGCCGTTTCTGCGGCGTGAGCTGGGCCGGGTCCAGAAATTTGTTGGGCTATTGCAACAATTGATGTCCCTGATGAATACGGTGGCGGATAAGCGGCCCAAGAGATAGTGGCTGGGGCGTGATGGAACGGGTCGGGAGGGACAACCTGCTGCTGCTGCTGTTGTTGTTGTTGTTGTTGTTGTTGTTTTTGCTGTTGTTGTTGATGATGATGATGATGAAAGAGTATCCCTTCCTGTGGAAACAACCCGATTGCGTCAAGCGGAGGCCGAACCCCTGTTTTATCTACTTGATCAGGTCCACCTTGAAATTTTAGGCCTTCAATGCTGTACGGTACGTCAGCGTAGCGAACAGTCGAATGTTGCATGGTTTGCTGTGAGGGGTACGTTGTTGCTGGCGTAGTTTGACTAAGTGGTGCTGCTCGTGTCGAGACTGTAGGTCCTGTACGACGTGTGCCTTCTCGGGGTGTACTTGTAGCCGAGTATGTACTACGATTGTTGCGCGATGTTGCTACGGAACGAACACTCCGACTACCAAGCGTACTGCCACCCTCGCTTTCGTCTAAATTATCACGCCATTCTAAATAGTACCCATGATGCCGTAAAGTGTCTGCTGATAAATGCAAATACGCCGCAACAACAACAATAAAACAAACAATGTTGATTGCAAGCATTAACAGTTGAGCGGCGACTATTACTGGCCAGTAGGGAATGCGTTCTCGGACCGATCGTAGGGAAGATAACGATGCTGCGGTTGAGGGTGCTTTTGGCATCGATAACCAGACCCCTACTACTGCAACTGAAGCGGCCATTGTCACTATCGCCGCGGGGAAATATGGCCATACGGCGAATTTTGAACCGCGTTGCACCGCTACCACCAACGCCATTGCGGCACCGATCAAAAAAATATCGGCGATCAAATGAACTATTTGAGCGATATACAACGCTAACAAAAAACGTTCTTCTGGTGTTTGATAGAATTGTTCGTACGATGCTGGGAAACGTGGGTCGTCGCGTCGTAACGTTCCGTACCAAAGGGCACGTTGACTTGCGGCAAATTGTTTCTCGACCCCAACTACACCCGTCTGCCATCCGTAGAGGCCGATGTTGAGCGCAGCGTAAATGAACGTCCATAGTCCTACGACGATGGCGCCGTCTTTGAGTGCCCAACAGCCGCATGGATTGAATCGCGGAGCTGGTTTGTAGACGCTGTTTATTGTCACTGACATACCAAAGGTTTGGAAATGATTTTGTAATTATTTTTGGATAGATATGGTGAACGGTTACTGTTATTGTTCTACGTAGGCTAGGTGTTGTTCAAATACTAATGTAATTATCGGGTTGTAGTTACAGCATTATATAATTTTTTGCTTAAACAGAAATAGCGGAGTGTGGATGTTAGTAATAACACACAACTTAGATCTGGGCATTCTCTGCTTCCCGATAGAGTGAGCTCTTCAGCTGGAGCAGCCGGTTGGCAACCGGGAGGGAAATCTCGACATGGGGTAATTTTTACCGATTGTTTGACAATTAAATTTTTAGGTTAAAAACACTTAACCGGTGGCAAAATCTGGAGTGGGCACTGGAACTGGGGGGCGTGCTGTTCTGATTCAGTTAACAATTCGACAACCTGCAGTGGTATCGGGCTTCACCTTAACCACTGCTTAGACAGTTCTGCGTTTTCAGGTGTGAAAGTGAGACAGACGAGACTCAATCCAGCCGAACAGCTATGAATGGATTGAGAATTATGTGTCCCCTAACCGCTCTGCAGTGTTGAAAATTTTGCTATGCGAATAGTTTATTTGAAGCTCTCAGCGTTTTCTAGCCCGATACTGAAAAGTATATGGTGCGGTTATTACGAATTAAAAAATTTTGCGCCTTCGGAGCAACTGCTCAGACTTAAAATATGGAAAATTTGCTAAAAACATGCTTTAAAACTGTAAGGGTTGCGCTATACTTGATGTCCGTCGCCGTCCGTCACCCGTCCGTCACTCGTCCGGCGCCATCTGTCACTCGTCCGGCGCTATCGGTCACTCGTCCGGCGCCATCCGTCACTCGTCCGGCGCTATCGGTCACTCGACCGGCGTCATCGGTCACTCAACCGGCGTCATCGGTCACTCGACCGGCGTCATCGGTCACTCGACCGGCGTCATCGGTCACTCGTCCGGCGCCATCGGTCACTCAACCGGCGTCATCGGTCACTCGACCGGCGTCATCGGTCACTCGACCGGCGTCATCGGTCACTCGTCCGGCGCCATCGGTCACTCGTCCGGCGCCATCGGTCACTCGTCCGGCGCCATCGGTCACTGGTCCTGCGCCATCTGTCACTCGTCCGGCGCTATCGGTCACTCGTCCGGTGCAATCCGTCACACGTACGGCGCCATCCGTCACCATACGTTGTCGTACGCGAGTTATTTGCGTACGATAACGTATGGTGACGGATGGCGCCATATGCGAGATGGATGGCGTCGCACATCAACAAAAGTATAGCGCAACCCTAACATTTCCAAACTCAAAAACCGGTCTCTCCCACTTGAAAATCCTGGACTCGCGACTGCTGGCCATTGCCTTAAACTTCTTTTCTGGTGTGACCACAATAGAAGTTACAAAATCTCGTTACATAACGTTAACTCTCACTGCACTAATAGTTGTGAACAAAAGCAAACTTTAGCAAAGATAAAAAAATATCAAAAAATAACAGATAAACAGTGTAATGTTAAAAGAACGCTCAACATTGTGCACGTTATACGGGAACGGAACGAATCTATACCGACAAGTCAAAGTAACAATAAACGCGTACTGCGTTTGTTTATGTCGTTTACTGTGTATTATTATGCACGCCGTTTACAGATAAAATTATATTTTAGAAGGAAAGTGGTGTTGACTTGCTGTGATATATAAATATATGTGTACAGTACGGTATGATGTGTATATCGCCCAACGTTGACTGAACGCACGAGTGGGTGGCTGTGATTTGACTGAAAAATTTTAGGAAGTCTCTGTAGTGGCAGATCAAAGAGGCCATAGGGTCATCCATTACTTATCATAATCACTAGTTTTTATTAAATTTTGTATATATTGATTTTGCGTTCAGCGTTTTTTTCGCTTCGGTCGCAAGCTTTTTCACCGTCACATCGAGTTCCCGTTTTCAGAAATTTGTTGGTCCGCTACTAATTCTGCGTGTTTTTTCCGGGTTGGCTTAGCTGTACAGTGTAAAATGTAAATGATAGTTTTTGCGAAAAGTCAGTAATGCAGTCAGTTCTGTTTCTGGACAGAAGAGTCCGTCTCTCGTATGGGGCACAGGATTTTTTTACGGTATTGTACCTTTGGTTTGATGGCGGTTTAGATGTGATGAACTTAAACACTAACATACAAAGCTAACCGGACTTGGTATTCAACTAATAATTGAGCGCTATTAGAAAAATTGTTCCAATGTGTGCTGTATGGTGTGGCCAGCACACTATGCCTTATCTATTCAGTTGTGAATACTGTTTCGTTTGTATACACAGAAAGAACAGTCATAAACTGTAATTAGATACTTGTGTATATGTATGATTGTTTATTTTCGGTATACGTATTCTATTCAGGTAGTTTCAACATGAATGCTAATAATATGTAGCAAATGCTAAGCTAACGCGTAGTGTGGCATAATAGAAACAAGCATTTTAGCAAGCTTTGAAATGTGCCGGGAAGTTTATGGTGTTGCCATAGATATTGATGATCAATCTTTGGGAAAACATACATAAGTACGTTGTTAAAAATCTGTGAAAAAAATTTTCCTTCCTTTCTGCAGAAATGTTCTATGCCCTCTGCTAACAATTCCTGGTTGCGGGTTGACTTTATATAATGCTTCTTGACGTCACATACCGTTTAGCGTCATAAAAAATCTGCTCGACATGAAAATGTTAAACGCGCGCATTGTCTTCTGCGTTTCATCATTAATTAGGGATATTTATTTTGGTTTATTGTTCATCTAGCAAATTCTATTTTGTTTCAATTTGATACTATGCTTCAGTTTCGGAAATTAAATTATCATTACAAGCTGTTCATATTAATAATATATGTAAGTGTTTTATACGATTTGTTAGATGTTTTTATTTTTTTCAGGAAGAAGTGTTATCATGCCAACAACGCGAACGTGAGAATGACAATTTTAATCGCCTGTGCCTCTTTTGTCGATACAAAGTCAAAGGAAACCGGTAGGCTTAATAGGCGTGTAGCAAGCCCAATTTGTAAAGGGATGCAAAATAACTTTTATGTATGCTGTATGGCAGGATGTGACCGGATACACGGTTCCGGTTTAATATCAGGCAAACACCTATATCCGTATCCAGTCCGGGTACAAACCTACCGAATTCGGTTGTGGTCCCGAATACCATAAAACTGCTTTTGACAAGTGAACATTTTTCACACCTGCTGCGATTACAAGGCTTTCATTAAAAATCCAAACTAACAATTTTTAATTCATTAAACATTATACTTTTGCGCGACGAAATTACGTCCAACAGTGCTCATATTTGCATGGTAATCCGGTTAACATCCGGTATATTAATATCCGGTAGCGCACAGCTGTATAAGATTTAGCATAATATGCAGGTCGGTAAAAAATTTTCCTGGGTTGGGGTGAATTTTTAAAATTTGCTAGGGTCTGAGTTACTCCGCCACTACAATAGAAGCAGTGTTTTGAGTAAAAGATCAACAAACTAAAGCTTTTTCGAAATGTACTACTAATACTGTCTAATAGTGTTTAGACACTGGATATCTGTGATAAATTTCTTACTTGTTTAAGCTAAACAAAACTGATAATAATTTTACACTGTTTTAATGTGTATTATAATGATTCTGGATTTTGTTGAAATAATATTGTTTGATATTCAGGTCGAAATTAGTTCATCACTTGTTTAAAATTCATCATCTTAACTTGGGTTCGCCAGATAATTTAGGTAAGCAGATCCTTTTAGTTTTATAAATTAGTTATGATGATACTTCAGAAGCCGAAACTGAAAGTAATAATAGCGCGGGTGACACTGAAAGTCAAGAATCTTTTAAACAGAGGTTTTTTGGCGAAGTACTACATACGTATTACCCATTTAGGTTTTCTTTATCACAAGTGGAAAGATGTAATTAGTGACCAGCTAATGCCGTCACTGGAATTCGTATTGTTTGTTGTGTATTATTTACGTCCGACAGAGTTTGCGCTATACAAACTCGGAACAAAAACCTTTTTTGCGTATGTATGTACAACCTTTTTTGTTTCAGTATTTGTGAACGAATACATGAATACGTTGCGTGACATGCTTGACAGGTTTGCGACGGTTCATTTTTTGCTTTTATTGTTAAATCATAGAGTGCAGTTGAAGTCAGCAATAATTTATGTTTTCTGAAACAATAAGTTTGATTGTGGTGTAATTATGGGTTTGTTGACAGTTTTATACATTAGGATGTGTCTGTTCAGACTCAGTGTTAAACCTTGCAGCTCGTTAAGCTTGTCGAAGCCAATATTTATAGAACTCCTGTTTATTTGGATTAAAATATTTGCTACAGAAACTATACACGCGTACCAACATTGGATTTTTTGTGCTAAACGTTTTAGTGTTAGGTTTGGAATCAAATGCTCGTATTTTGCTTGCCGAACCACGAGTTGGGTGCGGGTTTTGCGGAATTCCCGTTTTGAGAATAGCTGGCTTTGGTGTCGCATATTAATCAGTAAAATCGGATGTTAATCGCTATTTGCATAACTGCATGTACGCCTATTGCATGCTTGGTGCTCCGTTATTATATGCATTAAACCGTTGTGTATTACTTTAAAAACCTAGTATGCACTTGATTTACACCTACATTCAGTGAGCTATATCTTGTTGTCTCTATGCTGAGGTTGTCCACCATCCAGTCTTTGCTAAAGAGTTGACTTTTTCGTGACATTTATTATTTTGCAGTAACCAGTGTTTGTATTGCGAGAAATTCTTCGCTGATCACAACACGTTGATGGATCATATGCGGAAGAAAAATCATCGGGAAGTCAATCCACGAAATACGTACTATGACAAGTTTTATGTCATCAATTACTTGGTAAGAAGTGATTATGAGGAAAGTGTAGCATTTTGTATTTAATTCAGCGGTGAATCTCTAGAACTAGTGCAGGAAGCTATCAAAATTTACTAAATGACGCGGATTTGATTTTTTCGGCTTTACATGGGGAAATGCTGCAGACAAGATGTTTAACAGCACTTGTATAACCCTTATAGTAAAAATGATATTCTGCCATGCAAATCCGACTAGTTTTTGCAGAATTTATAATTTATATTTTGCACAATAGTAAACTTTCACCTGTCATTGCAAAAAATTATCGCTTTAATTGCAATCCTTTGTAACATCACTTTTGAGATGCTAGTACGTATGTTTTTGCCATAGCTTATTGTTATGTGTGTTTAGGAATTGGGGAAAAAGTGGCTAGACGTCTTGGCTGAAGATTTCGAGGATTCAATGCCTACATTTGCGGATTCGGACGAAGATGACTTTGAGTTAGTTTTTAATCTAAATTGAAATATTGTGTTGATTCTTTGTTGCAATCGCTATAATTCCAGGGCAACCAGCCTAAATGTGGCAAAAGAAAGTCGGTGTATTTTGAACAGCGGCTTTGGCGCTGTACACTATTAGACCATAATTTGTGAAACATTGTAAAAACGTCTAATTTAGGCTTATCAATTATGCTTATATACAAATTATCTATTAGCTAACTACTCAATTATCGGTTTTGGAGGTTTGTAAACAATTTATTCAGATTCCTCGCACCAAAAAAAACTTCAGTAAAACCTAAAAATTATTGAAATAATTTAAAAAGTCCTAATTTTGTCTTGTCAATTACACTAATATGCAAATTAGATATTAGCTAACTATTCAATTATCGGTTTTGGATGTTTGTGAACAATTTATTCAAATTCTTCGCACCTAAAAACTTTTTACTGCTGAAATTATATTGCTTTTAACCATAATAATTAGTGAGGCTTATAAACTATGCTAATATGCAAATTATTATTAGCTAGCTGCTCAAGTATGGGTTTTGGAGGTTTGTAAACAGTCTTGTAAACAGTCTACGCATATTGCTCGCACCCAAAAACCCTTTAATGCTAACATTAGACTGCTTCGAACTGTAATAATTAGTGAAATATTGTGGAAGCTAAACGGCTTGCAATTTTAAAACCCCAATGCGAGGTTAACACCCCAAGATAATTTGGCTTTCAAACAAAAAAGATTATCAAAATCGGTTCAGCGGTTCATGAGATTCTTTTCGGACGGACGGACGACATCCACCTTTCGACCCTGGCTTCTCCACAGCTTGAAAATTTCCGCCGGGGGCGTTTCCTGGTGGGGCCCCAGGAGTTTCCTGGGGGGCAGCTGATTTTGCTGGGGGGCAGTTTTCCTGGGGGCCCCCAGATGATCTGGGGGTCCTGGGGGGCAGGCTTAAAATTTTGCAAACCGACTTTTTGGACCATTTTTTCATTCTAGACCGTGTTTCCAACTCAACGTAAGATTACTCATCGCTCAACATGACAAAAATTTCTCGCAAACGCTAATGACAATAATTTTAACAAATATTACGTATATACTGACAACTTAACCAGAAGTTGAAAGAAGCACAATTATATAAAAATATAGATAATCTATAATTGAAACTGTGATTAATATATATTTTGTATATTAGTCACAGCTTCAATTTATCATAAGGCTCAGGCGGGTTGAACTTGCTGCTGCAAGGTACTTTCGAATGCTGTATGCCCTGAAACGGTATTTATATAATTGTGGTTTTTCAGTTCATTATTGAATTGTATAGTTACTACGGGTATTTGTAACGCTATTAAAAATTATGAGTACTCAACGTAATATAAAATCATATTTTGCCGAATGTCCGCCTCAAAAGAAGTCCAGGTCTTATTGAAAATTTTTGACCTAGAAAAGTCCTGGGGGCCCCCCAGCAAAAAAATTTGCTGGAGGGCATTTTGCTGGGGGGCTGCCGAAAATTCGCCGGGTGGCCTTTCCTGGGGGCGGCAAAATTATCGCCGGGGGGAAAATGAAAATTTCGAAAAGTGCTGCCCCCCCCCGCTGTGGAAAAGCCAGCGACCCCCAAGTACAAAACATAAAACGCTTCGCGAAACTCCGAGCTTCGCTCAATGAAAATAGGACAGGTCGAGGATGAAAATGTAAGTATCGTTTAGACTTTAGAAACAAAAGGGTATTTTCAAAAAATTCAAAATCATACTACAGGGACTAAAACTCAGTTGCATGGACGTGTATGTGTTAGGCGATTCTAATACTTTAATTTTTGCAAGTATACCGGTGTAATAAAGTACCCCTGTTTGACGTTGTGTTTTGTTCTTCAGTGTCCAAACTGCCAATGCTAAAAACTTTCTTGTCTTAATGTCAGCACACACTGTGAATTTGTGGTTCCATATAGTAATAATTTAATTATAACCTTAGGGAATGTTTTATAGAGACGACTGGGAAGAATGGCTTGAGGACAACGACGAAGAAATATCGGTTGTTTGTGTCTGTTTATTTTGCGATCATTCGGCAAGTAGTGCAGATCTTGTGTTTCAACACATGACAGTAAGTGCATGTTTTCGTTTCGTTTCTGAACTTGTATGTGAAACATTAGTAGTACTTTTATAAATAGAGTAGGCTTATGTGAGTTCTGGTAAGTAGTGCTGTGCATGTGAAAATACTTTAAACTTCTTTGCGAAAAGGCGGTTGTTTTTAAAAAACATAACTTTTATTTTGTGTGTTACAGGAAGCGCACAAGTATGACTTCAAAAAACGTAGTCGCGATATGAATTTGAATTTTTATCAGCAAATCAAACTGATCAACTATATGCGGCGGTTTGTAAGTGAAGCCTACATCTTGACAGTTTTAGCGTTTTATTCTTCATGCGTTTATGGTTTTACGCATGTAACAGCTAGCAGCTTGTTAGCGGCCATTTTGTTTTCTAACCCCAAAACAATGGTAATCAATATTTGTGACAATTTCAATTGTGGTGGTATTTTTCAGTGTTGAAATAGTAACCTTAACGAAATTATTGGTGATTGATGAAAGTGTAACTGCTAACTTAAGAACTCAATGCAATTCGGTCAGCACTCTGGAAAACGACTTAAGTCCGTGGTTATCAAAGCACGCGCAAACTATACTTCTTACAATAAAAATCATGCTATCTACCTATAAATCTAAATAACTTAATTAAACTCAAGCCCTATGGTAAAAACAAATGCTTAAACTTTCCGATGCTTCAAAAGATCTTAGATCACGCAACAGAACATGACAACTATTTTCAGAACCATAAAACAAGCCATTGAGAATAAAAATTACGGCTCCCTTGGAGGGCAAAGCACCTTGAAGCTCAATCTGTGAATACTCCGTAACTCAGTAGACCGTTTAAAACACCAACACATAACTAATTGACACCTCATAATACTTGTAATCAACATCATATGAACCAACAACTTCTTGTCCGACTAGACAAATTCAGAGCTAACTGTTAAATATGATATGATAGTTAGGGGATCCTTGCCGAAAAAATTCTTGTATGCCTGCTATGATACTCCAATCGTAAAGGTAAACAAACTCCTTGGTCTGACACAAAAAATTTTCAAAGCCGGCTTTGCAATAATTATCACAGACAAATATTCACAAAATATTCCGATTCACACAAAATTTAGTCAAAAACTCCGTTTAGGCTTTACAATTATCGTATACAACGAGCTGTAACTATTCTTATCTCAATAATGCAGTTTTGCCTAAAAACCCTTAAAATGCTGTATTTTGACGAAACTCAGACTTTCAAAGCAAAAATTTAGCTAAAAAATTTAAAAAATACATAACAATGTTTCGGCTGGAAAACCTGAAATGGAAATGATTATAACCTCATTAATTAAATTTAATAAAATTATCAAAAAAGTGGTCGGTCGTGATCGCAAAAATTTTCAAAAGACATATATCAAAATTTCCATGGCTAACAACATGCCAATTCAGAATTTACTCCCTTTCCGAAGGTATGTAGTTTTTAATTTGAGCCTCGATATGCAACTAAAACAGCAGTTATCTGTAGACCTACAGGAAGGATTCCATGACAGTTGTTGCCGCTGTAACATTGTTTTGATATTCACTGAATAAAAATGAAGCGATCTGTATAAATTTACGCATTACACCGCGTCCGTAAAGCCAAACGGGGGTAAGACGTTACATCTCACAACAAAAAAATTGTTTTATTATAAGAGAGTTGAAGCTTTATAACAAGCCCAGGTTCTAATCAAGTGAAATCCCTGCCTCCCCTTGTAGGATTATTTTGAACCTAAACCTGCAGTAGGTTTACCTAGCGACGGGCACGCATTGCACACATTCAACAATTCCTACACCTTGTGCGGATCTATGGGAGGAGCCAAGGCCCTTGACCAACCAACATTTTCAAAACCAAAATTTTATATTACGATTTAATAAAAACTGCATTTAACTTCACGCCTCCTTCACTCTCGGATTTTCCCCAGTTAGACGCGTATCTCACGCTCCCCTTCAGAAATTTCCGGATCCGCAACACTATTTTTACTCATCACACTACAAAAAAACTGAACCTCAAAACGCACTGTGAGAAGTTCGTGATTTGGCTAAGTCCTGTACCCTGAATCACACCTCTTATACTGTTTTTCCCGATGTACGCTTATCGCTCCGATTTAGAAACGCGGCTGGTTAATGTTTACTATCCCTCCCCAATACCTTTATAACACCAATTACAAGTAAACACAAGTTATGCGAGTCGACCTGTAACCTGATCCGGAATCCTTAGAACCGATGGCTGAATCTGTTTAAATGCAGCCACTGGCTCAAAATTACCAAACTTACATTCCCAGAAAAACCGTGCAATCCCAACCCCGTTAGAATTACACCCCAGTTTACCAAAATTCCGTACCGTGCACTCTAACCCCGTTAGAGATACACCAAAGTTTCCGACCAATCTAACCTCGTTATATTTGGCCCAATCCGTTGTAGAATAGTAAACCTAACCCCGTTAGATTTACTAGCCCCCAGGTTTCCGTTTCATGTCCAGTTCCCCTGTTAGCACATATCACCAGTATCCAATAGTGGGTAAGCCTGCGCCCTGCGCAACACAAGTAAGCACGATACACCCGGATTTCCCTCACATCCTATGCCACCGTGGCGATACTTAAACTTAAATTCAATTCGATCCTACTTACCCAAATCTCCGCTTTCACTCCGATGCACACGTAAAATCTAAGTAAAATCAACAGTAATTCGCTCCAAAAGTTCAGAAAACTATATTCCACCCGTTCGTACTATGCAACTTCCACAATAACATGCGTACGCCAGGTGAGTTTTGAGGGGTAGTGTCATGGACACTCAAGCCAAAACCGGTTCGGCATCCTGGACACTGAAGCCAAAAAGCTTCAGTATCCTGAACGCTGAATCTTTTTTGGCTTCTGTATCCAGGATACTGAAGTTTTTGGCTTCAGTATGTGTGACACTGAAGCCAAAAAACTATCAGTGTCCGGGACATTGAAGCCAAAAAGCATCGGTATCCAGGATACTGAAGCTTTTTTGACTTCAGTTTCCTGGACACTGAAGCTTTTTGGCTTTAGTATCCGAGACACTGAAGCCAAAAAAGTTTCAATGTCCAGGACACTGAAGCAGAAATGCTTCAGCGTGCTAAATACTGAAGCCAGAAAAGCTTCATGTCCAGGATACTGAAGCGTTTTGGCTTCAGTGTCCCGGACAATGAAGTTTTTTGACTTCAGTATCCCAAATACTGAAGTGTTTTCAGTGTTCTTGACACTGATTTTAAAAAATCTTGAATACGTAACGTCATACAAGGTCGGATACTGACTTAATATATTTCTGTTCCGGCCATGCAACACACAGAAATCGAAATAGGTTGTTGTTTAGGTGTGCATGTAGGTTTTTTAGTTTTCAAATGTGCAATACGTACGAGGTGCAATCTGAAGATATTTATATTG
Source organism: Enoplolaimus lenunculus (assembly GCA_030248215.1). Classification (NCBI taxonomy): domain Eukaryota; kingdom Metazoa; phylum Nematoda; class Enoplea; order Enoplida; family Thoracostomopsidae; genus Enoplolaimus; species Enoplolaimus lenunculus. The sequence continues at coordinate 26,509 of JASANG010002683.1, forward strand.
ATATATACCTAAGTATACGTACGTATTTGCAATTAGTTATGTGGAACGTAAAAAAGGAAAAGTCAGTTACTTGCTCACGTCGCGCAGAACTTAGATTGGCTTGGCCTAAGCAAACAAGCCAAAATAGAATCTTAGTAACATCGGCTGCAGGGAACAATTGAACAGAATTGTAGATTTTCGGAATAAATATCCAGTAGGTTATAATAAAGAAACAGTTTCGTTTTTTTGCCTGGACAGGATATAAGGTTGAACCATAGTACGTATGTATATTTTTGAGTTTCTGCCTGTATGCACTATGTGTAAGCAACTTTCTATCAAAAATTTTTCATAAACGGAGCCCATTCGTTTTCTCAATTGGAAAATCTTACTTGGGGTAGTCCTCTATTCCACTTGGGCGTTGTCAGGAATTTGTAATGATGGTATAAACTGGATAACAATCCGAACAATCCACATTTACTTATTTGGAATATGCTTTATACTATTGTTACGGCACTGTTATATTCGGTTTTCTCAAAATCGGTTTCGATTCTAAACCTTAAATTTTTACCGAATTTTAAAACGAATTTTAACGTTTGTTACCACGCTGCTATAACGTTGAAGTCCGGTTGAATCTTGCATCCTGCCTTGTGCATACAAGTTAAAGTCTGCAAGAGCTATTTTGGTTCATTCAATGAACATATTTGTTTGTGGAATTAGTATCGTCTTTACTTTAAAAACAGCTAAATCTTTTTTAATCCTCTGGTTTCTTTGCGCTATATTTAAGCAGAAGCGTAGCAGAAGACTGAGATGTCAACCCACCTTTTTTGGAAACACGGTAGCCACAAAACCCTCTTCGAGTTTTTGTAGAACTTAACCGCTTTTTCCGATATCCTGGCAACGCCAATGCATTCATGTACTTGTTTTACGTAAGGAAATTAATGATGTGTTAGTGTAGTAATATAAATAGATATATATATAAATATATTTATATATAAATTTTTAAACGTATTGCATATTCATAAGCAACGTCGTAATAATAAGAGGAGAGCGCTCCCTTGAATGTTAAAACAAAAGTTTGTTAAGATTTATTGTTTTACATTCGTTTGAACTTTTGCTGTTGAGGTCAATTACACGCACAGCGTCTGTTTATATAGCAGACACAATGCATTGGCTCGATATGATATAAATACATACACATCAATGTATATCGGCCGAGGGTGTAGCCAAGGGGATTGAAGGATCAAACCCCTTGTAATTTTTGTACAGGGGTTCTAGGTAATTTTTCAGTTGGTAACCGAAGGAACCATTTCAAAACATTTTCTAGGACACGGCCCCCTTTCCAAAATAGTGGCAACACCTGTTATAGTGGCGTACTTAATGGATAGAAACTGGAAGCAATTTGTGATTTGCAATCGAAGGCCATATTAATGAAAAGATAACAGGGGCGTACTTAGCAGTTTATTTTTGGAAGAGATAACTGCATGTAAAATTTTCATAATAGCAGAAATTAGAGAAACCTTTCTGTCTTCGTACACTGCTGAGAGCAGGCCCGTAACAATGAGGGGACAGAATGGCTCAGCCCCCTCCACTGAAAAAATTTTTCAACCTTGGTCGTTAGTCTACGAAAACTGTTGTATGCCCCGCCTAAAAAATTTTAACCCCCTGCCAATGTGAGCTGCAGACGGGTATAGCAAGAGGGTGCGTAGTGGTAAATTTTCTCAGTGCATTCTGCAAGCACGTTTGACGGTTATAACATGACAATTCACAATAAATAATAAATTACACGCTACACATTAAATTGTTCTGACAGATTCTGCTGAAATGCAGTAAAAGCAAAAATATGCAAATATTACATTGCGAAGGGAAGGACTCCTCAAACTGCTACAAATAAATCAATTCTGGTGACAAGCGCTGTTGTAATTGGAAAGTAAGATTTTTAAAATATTAAAAAATTTCTATGTAATTCATGGAATAAGACGAAAGTTAAGTGTGTAGCGAAAAATTCGCGGCGTTGCTAGTGTTGGGCATCGGATATTTTTCATATCTGGAAATTCTTGCCTGAAATTTAATACTCGGATAATTCCGGATATCCAAAATTAAATTTTCTATTTCGGATATCCGAAACTCGATTTTGCGTTTTTTGAGTTTCCGAACCTAAATTTTTGTTTCTTAAGCACTTGTTTAACTTGTTGCTCTAAAGGAAGTACCCTAGCGCACAAGCTGGTTTTTATGAGTGTAAAATTTACAATTCTAAAAATAGTTAATGCAACTGCTTCAACAATGATGGCTATTATTCGGTTTAGAAGATTGCTACGACTAACATATACCTGCCTTGGCCACCTAATTTGAGTTGATTTGGTTTGTCTTCGTCTGATTTAAGCCACTGCAACAGAGATTTTACCGAATGTTGCCTTCTCTCGAACTATATATACATGAGTCGCGTTGCATCTCAAGAAAGAAGCATGTTGAAATATACTTACGCTTAATCGTACACAGTACAAACATCAGCCCATGTTACTTTTAGTGTTGCCCCGCTCTATCATTTCACCGCATTGCTAAAAGTAGTATTGGTCCAAGTCTTCTGGACACGCTGTACTCATAATATTGGCTTTTAATAACCTCCCCCTTACAATTTCAATTAAATTTTAATTTTTAAGACTTGAATATATACTTTCGCTTTTAGTGATTTAAAACCGAAAATGTATTTTCAACAGTTCAGAAATTATATATTTTTTATTTATTACTGTGCAAAGGCGATGCGCTAGGCTGAATTGCGTCATTTTAATTTCTTAATTACTTTTGATTAAAAACCAAGACTAAGGTCCATGATAACATCGCTGCCGTGCCAAAATCCCACCGTTCCATCGTAAGATTCTGCGGGAGCAGGCGTAAACGAGCATGCGCCTATTAAGCTTAAACCTAAACCTATGCGTAATCCTAAGTCTATGCATAAGTGCAAGTGCCATTTAAGATTTGATCTATGCTTAAACTAAAGCATACTCCTAGAGCCTAAGCCAAGCCTAAACCTAAGTCTTATCTAAACCTAAGGCTAAGCCCTAGAAATTGATTGCAATGAATACTAGTGAAAGCCCAAAATCCCACCAAAAACAAAAGCTATCAAATTTTATAACTGGAACGGCCCATGTATTGAACAGAGCCGGGTCGTTTTTCGGCGGGGCTGTAATAGAGACCGGTTAAGCTTTAGACTAACTTTATTGCTTAGGCTTAGTCTAAGGCTTAGGAATAGGCTCATCCTTATGCTTAGGCTTACGCTTAGGTTTAGGTTTAGGAATCTGCTTACACTACTGCTCCGACCCTGTTCCATACATGGGCCTCTGAGACGGTGGGATTTTGGGACGGCACAAAAGTATACATGGGCCAAGACTATTGAGAAGTTCTTTTTCTATAAAACAAATGAAGCTGTTTATTGTGTAAAAAATACGAGGTCATTCTACCGGTAAATATCAACGTAAACTGAGGTTTTTCAATTTTGGCATGTTTGAAGAAATCAAGATTTTAGTATGCGTAAATATAATGCGCAAAATCAACATGTATGTTTCAGAGTATATACATTTATTCATTTTCATGTGATATTTTTAATGCTGTTTATAGGAAAAGTGGACTGAGAACAGATATAAGTACCGGTGTTATGAACTTAATACAATGATATAAAACTTACAAACTCTGAAAAATTCCGATTCCGATTATACCTGCTATCGGAATCGGAATCGGAGCAAGATATAAATCAGAATTCTAATCCGAATAGTTGTCATGGATACTGAAGCTTTTCTGGCTTCAGTGTCCAAGATGCTGTAGCCAAAATGCTTCAGTATCCAGGTTACTGAAGCCAAAAAAGCTTCAGTGTCCATAACACTACCCATCAAAAGTCACCTGGTGTACGCATGTTATTGTGATAATTGCACTAGCTCAAAATCAATAATGATTCCGGTCTCGGCTACCCCCTGTGCGTCTCGACCTAATTTGCGTACAGACCGACACCCACAATTGGGTGTCCGCCGATGCTATATTAGGTCCAGAGCCACCCATCCTGTACGCCAATACCTTGCGTCTACAACAACAACTTACAACAACAACAACAATATTAGACACCCATATTGGGTGCTGACATAGCCTAGCTATGTCGTTAACCGCAGCACTAGCCAAGAATATATGAAGTAATATTCAATGGCCACGAAGGGCCCAGGTAAGTTTCACATTGCGGGAACAGCCGCCATGGCATAGTTTTTAACAGTTTTACGCCTTGTAGCAACGCCTAAGCCTAACTTAAGTTCTAAGAGAGACTAGGTGGAGCCAGGGACTCCCTTAAGGTGTGGTTTAAGGTTTGGTTTTGTGTTCTAGTTTTTAGTTTGAAATAAGGTTTGAGAGTGGCAGAGTCATCTACATCCACCCTTTGGCACAGATGCCGACCCTGGCATGGAACAAAATTTTATGGCCCTATTTACTGCCTTTTTGCCGTCGCTGAAAAGCGTAAATCCACAACAATAACCACAACATTCATAACAATAAACAAACAACAATTTTTACTTCTTTCTTTCTTTTATTAATTTTTTATTTTATTTTAGTTCTTTTTGTCGAATAACAATAACAATGTCCATCCATACGACCCATGACAAACATTGCCAATGCGTCCCAAAACCGTCCAAATTAAACAGCGCGCCCCAGCACCCGTAACCATCACCTAATCGAACCCCAATCATAACCCCCCAATAAAGTCAATCCAACATATCGCCCAGCGTACCAGTAATGCCCCAGCACCACGTAACACCCCCACAAATATCGCCTTAATAACCCAAATAAACGTTAATTACCAATGTCCATCAAAAATGCGTTCGCCGCGAAAGTTTCGGTGTTCCCTCGTAATACGCGTCCAACTGTTCCTGTATTGGTAAACGCTGTTCGCGTCCCAATGATTGCGACGTCCACTGGTGTTACTGTCGTTGTCGCTCCAAATGGCGACTCTCTCGAGTAGTATATTAGGGACATTATAGACACAGCGGATTGCGGATTCTCGGATTAACCATTAGTGCACGTGCTAATTAGTGTTTACTAGATTTTGTTTTCAGGTCGTTAGTGCTAGGTTCGGTGCCTGCCTAATTAAAAATTAATAATAGGTAATTAGTGGGGTGGGTCTTGAAACATGCAGTCTAGCATAACTTTCTGTGTTTTTCTTTTCCATATTTATAATTTTGGTAGATGTTAAGTTTATATAGCTAGTGTTTTACTAAGTTCGTATGACAATGTTGTTTAGTAGAGTAATTTGAAACGTTCACTGCATGTGCTACTCATTTTAATTAATACACTATAAGCGCACGAACGTATTTGAACACCGGTCTGTTATTATCGTTAATAAGCATACACAAACAAAAATTTAGTGTTTTATATCAATTAGTCATTTCCAAACATCCGCCACGCTTCATGTGGGCCCACTGACTTGGCTGCTGGTAATGGCAAGCTAGGCAGTAACTCTTTTTCTTTCTTGCGTTAAGTTTTCTTTTCCACATTTTCTTTATTTGTTTGCGGGTTGCAACCATGTCTATTCCCGTTACTTCTTTGACTGCTTCCCAGTATTTTCTTTCCCATTGTTCATCATCAAATTCAGCTCGATTCATTACATTAAATATCTTTTTCGACAACGTATTCATACTTAATATCTTAAAATAAATAGACACGGTTTCGTTTATATTTTGTGAATAGGTAATCTATATTTTAATCAAGTTTTATCGTTAATAACAATTGATAGTGGCAAAGCAATCGCCATGGCTATCTGCCGTTTGCCTTGTCTCCTTCAATTTACCCTCTATTCGCTCAGATTTTCAAGTAATACGTTCACTAGTAAACGCCACAATGTTCAACTTTTATTACATCAAATCAGCAATGGTTCCGTAGATATCCCGTCCTCAAGTACAATTCTTTTTGGATAGAAATAAGTTATACTGTCTTTATCTTGTTTGTACTGCATCATATCATTGTTTTTCAGTCTGAATCCGTAGTTTGTTCCACCTCTCTTCTCTTTTGTTTTCAGTACATCCATAAACATCAGTTTTGTTATATTATTAGTTACTTTTAATAATCCTTTGCTTGATACCTTTTTATCACCATCACTAGTCCAACCATAATACGTTTTGGAATTTAGTGCAATCATTCCGTCTCCACTCCACTCCAATTTAAAAAGACCAGGTGTCCGTTGTGAATATTCACTTTGTGCTATATATTGTGGAAGCTGTTCCAAAAATTTTTCACGAGTATTCAAGTCATCTATTCATGAAACTAGGTCGGCGTTGCTTGCTGCAAAGTAGAAGCTGTCAGTGTCCATTTGAATTAATTGAAAGTTCTGTTTTCCGATGAAACGTAACAGAAATAGGTAGAATTCCAGCATTCGTTGTTTGGCATATTGGTAGACGAAAAATGGTATGATGTTGGGTAGATCGAACACTACCTGAAATAGTCAATATTAGGTATAGAACCAATGGTACATAAGATAAAAAATAAACAAGATTTACAAATTTATTTTGCATACCTACAAGTTCTTATCTTGAGTTTACCTTTTTCTTGGCCATGTGAATTTCATATATGTTGTCATCAATCTCAATCATCTTTTTGAATAATGGCTCTTGCGTGTACTTTATTGAAGCATTTCCTGCCGCAAAAACAACTTGTTCGAATCGTGTTTTATCCATTAGCATTCTACCGTAGTAGTTATTGCCAATCAGTTTGTACATTTCGCCCTTTATTTTTTCGTTTGAATCTCTGTCGGCTCTTCTGCGTTGATCTGCTACCTAAAATACGCTAACATTTAAAATACAAGTATAGTTCACTTTTAGTTAATTTAAAAACAAAAGCTACGCAATAAGTTGTACTTACTTCTTCTCCTAAATGCTTGAACATTGGTTGACGTTGAAACTCGATAAACTGATGCACTCTTGTTACTTTTAGACCACAATTTGTTACAAGAAATTTAACCATGGGTGTCGAAAGCAGTATTTTATCTCCGTAGTAAGAACTGACTAAGTATCTTCGTGGTTTTTTCATCACCCCATTTTCGTCTGCATATTTACGCATGTGGTCACCGATGTCTTGCAAGCAAATTTCTTTATTCTTAAACACAGGTGGTAGTTCTTTCCACAACTCCCTGGCTTTCATATCCCAGTATGGTACTTGTATATCAACCTCAGCTATTCCAAACACCCTATCTTCCACTATCTCATTAATCACATCTTGCATGGTCACATTATTCCTATCAGAAAAACCCGTCTTAGCGTGTAACCGAATCCACTGTTCCCACTCGTCTTCATCATAGTTTTCACTTAAGTAGCGATCAAATTCACATTCTGTTGTTATAATCAGTTCACAATCCAAGCTTTTGAGAAACTCGTGCTTCTTTTTGGTCATTTCCTGGCGCTCATAGTAACTAGTGTCTCTGAATTTTGGATTAATACACGAGCACCCATGCCAATAACAACCATCAAATTCTATTATAATTGCTTTCTTGTTTCCGAACTTATGCACTGGAATGTACCCGTCAACAAAGTAAGTTGATGTTCCCTGTTGAATTTTTTTCTGTCCTCCGTTAAACCGTTGTTGTATTAGTAGGTCATAATTAGCAAATCGCTTAACAAGATTTCTTCGCTCATATTCCAGGTACATCAGTTCCTTGGCACAATGAGTGTAGCTTTGGGTATATACCATTTTTATTCTACCATTATTATCAACTGTTTCATTCCATTTGCCCTCCTCGTCTGCAATGCCCTGTTCTTTGTTTGGTACATTTTCACCTTCACGCTCAGGACGCCATACAGCAAACAGCCCAGTTGGCATATCCTGACACAATGCCCACAAGTATAATGAGTTTGCATCGTATCCAAGAATTTTCGCTACTGGTTTGCCGCCTCGTATTGTTGTTTTTCCGGTTTCGTGGTATCTATGAAAGACAATCGCAAGACCTCCCACTATGTTATCCTTTATTACTGTATGTCTGCTTTTCCACTTTTCATTGAACAATGTAAACAGTCCTCCGTTTGGTAACTTGTACATCATTCTACGCATTGCAACCCCTGGTATACTGACAGCCTGTTTGAACATATCTACATTCCATTCTTTAAACTGATCAAACATTATCTGTGCAGCTTTCAGAAAAGGCACTACATCGAGATTATTGTACAATTCAAGCATATCTCGCATAGTTTGGAAACCTTCTTTTTTCCATATGCTCATTCTTCATAATTTAAAAGGTTTTTTTGCTAATTTCTGTTAGGTATGCATGCATGGCAGTTATAATTTCACCGGGCTCGCCAATAAAACGCTTTGCACCCTCGTATTCTGGTACGTTGCTTGCAACTGATACACTTGCTGGTACTAGTTTACTTACATAATCCAGTTTAGGACCAGCCTTTATGTTCGCTGTTACAAAACGAGCTTCAAAATCAAACGTAGCACGATAAGGATAAAAGTCGCTTGAAACAGTGAATCCTTTTTCCCGAAGCAGGTCATGTATTGACTTTTGCAGTCCAAACCCGCCGCCTTTATATACCAGTTCTGTTTGATTACCGCCACAATATCGCACATGCCTAATAAAGTGACCATGATGATTCCACAGTTTGCTGCACGTAGGACATTTGAAGCATTTTGCGTATTGTTCCATGTTACATATATACGAGAAGTGGTTTTGATACAAATTCAAATTTAGAGTTGTATGGTACTTATTTGATGACATGTGTACAAGGGTTGGAATGGGAGCTTTAGGTAAATGCTTTATTCCTAGTAATGGAGATGGTGACTTTCGCTTTTTATTAGGTGGGTCGTCGTCGACAGTTTCTTCTTGGTCACTATCATCCTCCACGTCATTTTCCTCAGCCATATCATCTAGAAACAAACATTTGCTAGCACATTCCTGCATATCGGTGTCCCCTTCTTCATTTTCTGCCATTAACTCCTCTTCACTATCATCCTCCACTTCTTGTAAGGCTACTGGTATAAACTTTGGCGTGTTCTCACTTGCTTGCCTCATAAGTCTTGTCAGTAGGGTCTCTTTAACAGTTGTGTTTGATTCATCTTCATTCGTTTCGTATATAGCAATATTCACACAAAATAAGTCCTCAAGTTCATCCACTTCATCAATTCGAATGCCCTGGAAATCAAAAATGTTTTTGTGTTCACACCACTTTGTACACAACTTTTTGGTATACGTTTCGAATTCTTTGTGATCTCTCATTCTTTTACCGTGATGTAGAGAAAGACATCTGAAAAAACATAAGTCGTCGTCATATGGTCTGCTGTAGTGATCACTTTCTAACGATATAATACTTTTGCTTAACACAATATAATCCGCTAGTGTAGGCGGTCGCCCAAACAGTGTGTATGGTTTCAGTTTATTGATAAACACAGTCATGTTTGTAATTCTATCCACAACAAATTTTGTGTTTGGTCTCTGCTGCCTTGCCCATTCCAGTATATCCAAATCTTCTAGATCACTTATGAACGCGTCCATATCTTTTCGACTTCCTACTAGTTTGGCAAATTCAAAAATTCTTGTATTGCTGCTGCTATAGTAATATCTTATTTCATTTGTCACCATATTGCGCAAAATGAACCCAAAAGACACGTTCCATTTGGATTGCCATTTTTGAGCCTTGTAGACTACGTTTAAATAGTCGCGTATAACACTATTATCTAAACCTTCCAGTCTGCTGAAGTTGTACCTGTCTTCCCATTTACCGCGTCTGTGATAGTGTGTGCGTACATAGTGCCAATTGTTTGCAATTATCTTATCGTTACCCGAATATGACATAGAATCATCTCTAGGTAAGGGGTCGTTGTGAAGTACCTCTTGCCGTAACGTTGGAGCTGGAAATTTCTTTTCTGGTACTGACACTTTTGTATGAACAGTTTTCATATGTCGAACCATTATGTCCTTGCGTGAAAATAACTTGTCACAAACAGGGCATTTTGTTTCCTTCGATGTGGTATGTTTTACGCGTTGATGACGAAATAAGTTGCTAATTGATGAAAATGATTTTCCACACGTTTCACAAAGCATCTCGATCTGTAACAAGCTATGTTTATGTCATTAGTTAATAACTTGCATGACGTCATTCATTAATTATTAATTGGTCCCATTACTTAACCCACGCCAGCTCGCTTTAATTATTAATTAGCTGTAACATCTTGTACCAGCTACGACAATATGGTTTCATTAATAGGTTCTGATATAAATGTTGCGTTGTATAATTCAACTCTTGATCAGCTTGATCAGGATCAGTGGTAGGAGGCACGTGTTGGTCGTATTACTTCATCATATTTTGGTAGATTACAAAATGCTCGGTCACCTAGGGTTTTGGAAAAGTTAGCGAAAGAGATTACCACTCCACGAGATCGCAGTTTTATACCGACTGCTTGTTTAGTAGGTGTTTCAGAAGAAGGAAATGCTAAGAAAGCTTATATTAACTATCAGTACGAACATTACAACAGAAAAGTTACTGTTCATAAAGCAGGCTTATGTGTTCTCAAATCGGCTCCTTTTATGGGCACTTCTCCAGATGGTATTGTAACTTGTCCAGATTTTGGTGAACCGAAGATTCTTGAAATTAAGTGTATTTATGACACATGTACAGTAGCACGTTCGATAGCACAAATTGCTAAAGATAGAAAATCTAATTTTTATTGTCATTTTAAGCCTGGAACGGGCGAACTGATTAGTTTAAAAAAGACACACAAGTACTAAATACTTTCAAGTTTTGGGAGAGTTAGCCATTACCGGTTTGCGAGAAGCAGATTTCGTTATCTATGCCCCACGGACGAAAGAAATTAAAATCCTTGGTGTATCGTTTGACCAAGGCGAATGGAACAGGTTGGAGCAAAAAATTGGAGAGTTCAACACGAAATATTTGCAGGCCCCCGAACCATGCAGATCGATTAATCCCGCTATTCACTTTAATCACATTCAAGGATACCATTTTGGACCGCGCAATACTAAAAAATCAACATTTTTAATGGGCATGTCAAAGTTAATAGAGCTAATAAATATAACTTACCGAAATTATGATCACTGGGAACAAGAAAGTGTGGTTAAGTGGGCTTTAGGTAAACGATTTGACTTTGATGTTGGCAGAGTAGCAGAAACTAGCAGGATATCAAAAAGATTAAAAATTATTTATGTTTCTACTGGTCATAAAGTTATTACTGCTTATCCATATTAATAACTGAAACAGATCCATACTTATAAAAATGCAACGGCTCATTCAACCAAGAGATTACTACCCTGTATGCCACAAAATACTGGAACACATTAAGCATAATTGCTATGGGTGTCGTATTGATGGTGATACCTGGGATCATTTTGGCAAGATGGGGTGTCAGTATGTTTTTGAATTTTACGCAGATATTTATATTGATACCGTCCTTCATAAAATGGGGCTTTACTGTTTTGATCGTAACACATGCATTCAAGAATTGATCACTTATTACGAATATTTTTATCATACAACTCATCGGAAAAGTTTGGATATAGTAGAGGCAGGGTGCAACCGGAATTCCGGTTCCGGTTCCGGCATTTTTTCACCTTCCGGTTCCGGTTCCGGTAAATTTTTACCGGATTTAAAAATTCCGGTATTATAATTTGGCCGTTTTCTTAACTTTGCTAATTTTTAAGAATCTCTTTTGAAAGCCACTTGTACTCCGAATATAAGCCACTGATGGTGGAGTTCACTTCAGTCGATGATGAAAATCTAAAATACAACAAATAAAATAAATACCTATGTTCGACTAAGGTTATTTCACAAATAATAGAGCAAAAGATAAGATTAAAATGAAATTTTTGGTGAAATGCATTTTTCACTTTCCGGTTCCGGTTCCGGTAAAATTTTCAAATTCCGGTTCCGGTTCCGGTAAATTGTAATTCCGGTTGCACCCTGAGTAGAGGATGAAACCATTCTGAGTATTGATTTAATGCGCCATAAGATATCAAAGAGGGTTGCTTCACCAGAAGATTACCCCGAGGTTGCTAAAGTATTAAATAAAATGACACATTAATGATTATAAAACTGTAGAAGAATATCTACCTATGGCATTAGCTGAACTTAAACTTCTAGAACCTGATTGCCTATCGTTTTCACGTGTAATTTTTGTTATTTGTCGCAGTAGTCATTAAATAACATACACTAAATTAGCTATACCATAACAATGGATTGGCAGAAACTAGCTACAAATATTATTGCTGTGGCAGCTTTTATTTTAGCAGCTAGCATCACGGGAGTATATTTTGGATCCACGTCACATTATAAGCTACAGACAGAAGATTTTTTATATTGTCAAACATTTTATCTGAGTACACAGTCTACAACAGCTACTCTTTGTTCGGCTACTATTTTCTTTCACAAGGATGGCGTTAAGTACAGTATTGACCCTACAGTATTAACAAGGCTTAGGTACGATGCGTGCGCAATAGTTGGAGCCTATAAACCTTATCCTTTACACACTCTTCACAATAAAACACTAAAACTCGACACTTATCAAATTCGTGACCTTTGTAGTCTCTAATTATGCAGCATCTTGCCAAAATTTACTTTGATCCATCTCATGAATTAGGGTTAGGTTCAGTTGCAAATTTGCACAAAACAGCTAAAAAACAGGGACTCAAAGTATCACTGAAAGATGTAAAAAAGTATTTGAGTCGTCAACCGGCGTACACACTTGTCAAAAACCGTCCCAGCAAAAATTTTAAAAGGCTACGATATATTGTATCTGATCTTTATGACATATTTCAATCTGATCTCGCTGATATGCAGTCGCTTTCTTCTTATAATGATGGTTTTAAATATATACTTGTTGTAATGAACTGCTTTTCAAAATATTGTTGGGGTACACCTCTTAAAAACAAACGCGGCGAAACACTTGCCAATGCTATCACACATATTTTAAACTCTCTGTTTCCTGAAAAAACAAGAAATTTCATCGTAGATAGAACTAAAGAGCACTATAGTGCAACATTTCAGAAAGTTTTTACATCAAGAGGCATTAATCTGATATATACGGTTAACGACGAATCAAAAACAGTATTTGCAGAACGCAAAATTAGAGACATCAAACGCAAAATTTATATCTACCTTAGAAAAAACAATACATGGAGGTATATTGACGTATTACCTCAAATAATTGACTCTTTGAATAAACGAACGGTTCGTACCACGGGATTTAGGCCAGCTGATGTCACCAGAGAAAACGAACACTTGATCAGAGAAAAATTATACCCAAAGCGTTTCATACGTAAACCAACTTATAAATTTTTGGTAGGTGATAGAGTAAAACTATTAAAGCGTGCATTTCCTTTCCCCAAATCTTTTTACCCAAATTGGACCGAAGAGGAATTCATCATTCGCCAGCAGATACCTTCTTGTCCACCTACATAGAATACAATCACTGACAGGTGAAGACATTCTTGGTATATTTTATGAGCAAGAGTTGCTACGTGTTAACAGACCTGATGATACATACGAAATTGAACGTGTTCTTAAAAGGCGTAAACGTAAAGGCACGATGGAATATTTTGTTAAATGGAAAGGCTATCCAAAAAGTGATTCATCGTGGGTAAGCCAAAAAGATATGAATGTGTTACTATAATGGAATGGTCAGTTGTTAATTCAACAGTATGCGGTGACTTTGCCACTAACTTATCCCTAGTTACGTTATCACAGAAATTATCTTTAGTGTATGACTCAAAAAAGTTTAGCGGATTAGTGTGGCGCTACGATGGTGGTTGTTGTCTTATATTTGCTTCGGGAAAATTCACTATTGTTGAGTGCGTACATGCATAAAAAGTCGTTGATCGCTTAAGCAAGGTTGTGGGAAGCCGACCTATAAAGTGTGAGGTTAAAAATATAGTAGTATCAGCAAAAAGTAACAAGCGTTATAATCTACACAAGCTTTGTCAATACCTTTGTTCCAATAACTATAAGGCGACTTTCGATCCACACGATTATATGCCTGCGCTGGTGTTAAAATATTGTGCTTCAACGGCATTAATACACCACACGGGAAAAATTATTGTCACTGGTGTAAAGGATCACAAAGTAATTGATAAGTACATGTCAGAAATTTATGGTATTATAACCAACAAGAATGTATGTTATTCTTGAAGGTAGTGCTAGTAATCTTCGGGCGAAAATTGGTCGAACATTAAGCACTAATTACGCTGAAGTAGCAGTAGCTCAGTGTAGGCTTCCCCCTAATGCCACTTACATTGAAGCTGACTTTATTGACGCCTCAGTCTACAACGAATCTAGTAAACAAGTCATATTCTACCAAACGCAATTCAATCCTCTTCCTGTGTACCATAGAATACGCACATTAAACCTGGATTATATCAACTTACGTGTTATAGGAAACGGACCCATAACAGAGAAAGTAACAATAGTATTACATATAAAATTATTAAAAAGTCCTCGTCAGTGACAATTACCACTAACAATGGATCCTGCTATAGTTAAGTTACTTGCAGGTGGCATGAGGCGCTCAGTTCCACTAAAAGTTAGCAAACTGTCTACGAGAAGAAAAATTATTAAAAAGAAACCAAAAGTTAAACCAACAAAGCGAGGATAAAATGTCACTAATTCAAAGTGCAGCGTTTCAGGCCTTGACTTGACAACATTGCCCCTAATTCAAGATGAAATTGAAAGTGTTCAAGTTGTTGAAAGTGCTTGTTTTACGGGACTTCCCTCAGATGATCATTTAACCCCTCTTGAATTTCGTTTCGGTGGTTCGACGGATTACATAGATGTAGATTCAATTATGTTATGTTTACAGGTAGAACATGTAAAAGAAAAATCGTCACCACCAGCTAAAAAGCCTAAGAGGGCGTTAGATGATGTGGAAGGTCCTGCAAACTTATTCCTGTACTCAATGTTTGAAAAGGTAGAGTTAAAGATAGCGGGAAAAACAATATCTCTGGAACAGTCTAATTATCCTTATATAATGTATACACTTTTTCATCTTTATTTTCCAGTTACTGCTCGGAAAAGTTTATTACAGACGGCGGGATGTGAACCAGATATGCCATATGCATTTGACAACACCCCAGATGCAATAGCTAAGCGTGCGGCAAATTTAAACAACAATAATGGAGAGGTATATGGTCGGGTATTCACAGATTTCTTAAATAGTGGTAGATTTTTGCCAGGAAACTTACCTATAACATTAGTGTTTCATCGTACGAAACCTACATTTTGCATAATAGGTAAAACTGATACCAAGTACAAAATGAAAGTAAAAGCGGCTAAACTGTGCACTCCATATGTTACACTATCTCCAACAAGTTTAAGTAAGTACCAACGAATACTATCGCAAACAGGCTTTTATTATCCTGTGGTAAAACATACTATAGCGACAAAGTCAATCGGAGTGGGTGATATGAATGTTTCGTGGTCTTTTATAAGCAACGGTAAGGTTCCAAGACGAATTGTATTAATGCAAGTGCGTGCATCAGCGTACAATGGACAGGTTGATAAGAACCCATACAATTTTGAAGACTTTGGCTTGCATAGCTTACAGGTATTTGTAAACAAAAAATCTTACCCCACAAAAGTGCCCCTCACGTTTAAAAAATTTGATGACATATTCAGATCATACTTAAATTTCTTTAAAGGTACAGACTTTTGTAACCTTGACCCAGGATTTGACGCTTTTGGGTATGGCGCAGGGTATTTCATAATACCTATTACACTAACAAGAGATGGGTCTACTAATTGTGGTTATCAATCCACTCAAGAATTTGGTAACGTTGATCTTGAGATAACTTATTCCAAACCATTAACAGAACCACTCGTTCTACTGGCTATGGCAGAACATGAAAGTATCTTAAATTTGAAGCAAAATGGAGACTTTTCTTGGCAACAGTAAACAACCTATGCTTCTAGAACCACCATATAATGCTATTGTCTCAGGATCTACCCAATCTGACAAAAGCTATTTCGTAAGGCAACTAGTGCAAAATATTGAAGCAACTCACAAAATTCCATTTGAACGAATTTATTATTGTCATAATATGCCTGAAACTGAGTTATTAACACTAAAAGGAGTATCTCTAGTGCCCACGTTCCCAGATTTTATACTCGAAGAAACTGAAGTGTCAGTACACACTCTGGTTATACTCGATGATTTTATGGATTCCCTTGTTGGCGATAAAAAGGTTATTACGTTATTTACCAAAATGAGACATAGGCTAGTTTCAGTAATATTTATCGTTCAGAACTTATACTTTTGTCCCAAGATTGGACCCTGTCTACGTAGGAATATAGGAATACTGATTATTACTTTTTATTTGAAAATAGGGGTGATCAAGCTATGATAAATTCTCTAGGGGCTAGGATGTTTCCCGGCAAGAAAAATTATCTGCCTGGAGCATACAGAAAAGCATTAAAAAGATTACATGGGTATCTGATAAATCTTAAACCACAAGTACCGACTGAGTTTGTATTATCAGAGGGACTTTTACCACATGAACAGGTATATTTATACATATAACAATGAGTCAGGATGTTTAAAGTAACCTAGATACGTTTCAGTTTCTTGAGAAGGCAGATAAGCAGTACGTAAAGTGTATTCTTTCAAACGCGTCACCATCTCTTGTTCGAGCAATTGCAGAAATATGTCGTAATGTTGAAAAAGGGAATGTAAAATTAACGAGACCTCAAGTAGCCTGGGTTAAAAAAGAAAAGCGAAAAATTTCCACCCTCGCATCTCGGAGGGTTTCAATAACTCATAAAAAAGTTGTATTAAAAAGAGTAGGCACATTATTAGTACCATTGCTTATAAAACTTGTTAAATCTATATTTCAAACATTGTTTTAATATGTCTGAACCAAGACGCTATGCTCTAGCGGAAGAATCTCTATTTGAAAAGCTTAAATCTAAACCCCAAGAAGAGCAACCACCCTCACATAATCCAACAATTATAGTAAATCGTGTTCCTGAATCAAAAAAATTACAAGATATTGTAGACGTTTTACCTCGTCATATACGTAATAAAGCTAAAATACTGGCTCATTACCTTGAAGATCATATAACTCTTAATAATCAAGAACGCGTGGTATATAAAGACGGTAGTATTGGATCACACGTCATCGACCTTATACGTTACTATACATTGTCTCCAATTTTACGCACACCTCGACCCCCTGACGCAGCACGTTTTGAAATACTTATAAAAGAAGCTGGTGTTCCTTCAAGTGCTCTAAAACGGAATAATGAACAACCACTCTGGGAAACTTGATCAATACGTTGTTGATAATATGCTGTTCTTCTACAGTGGCTGGTGTCACGTATCATAGTTCAGAGCAATACTATCAGGCGAAAAAAGCAAACCACTTCAAGGACTTTGACTCATACTATCGAATTCTACAGTGTCGATCACCATTCAAAGCTTTTCAGTTATCCCTAGAAATCAAAGGATATGATGAGGCAGACTGGGTAAAAATAAAATATGATAACATGTTGGAGGCGTTATGGGCAAAATTTGAAAATAACTGTGTGGCGAGACAGCATTTACTTATCACTGGGGATAAGCAATTGGTATTTGTATCGAAATATGACTCTTATTTTGGTTCAGGACTTGATGTTCATGACCCCCATGATAATATACCTGGAAATAATGTATTAGGTGTATTGTTAATGATAGTTAGAGATGGTTTAAATAAATCATAATTGTTTGTGTATTGTTTGCAATGAATTAAAAAATATTCATTAAAAGACGCATTATACCACTTTTTAGACATGGATTCTCGCATAATACTAACAATAGTACTAGTGTTGGTAGCGACAGTATTGGTACTGATCTTAGGTTTACTGCCAAGAAATAACAGGCCAACTGCGGACCTATGTTTTGATGACTGGCGCAATGACTCTTTTGAAAAATGGAACCCTGCTAATGGGTATAAGGTGCAATGGCTAAATAGAAATTCTAGCAATATTCACTTTAATATAATTTTGACCCCTCCACAAAACGTAAAATGGAGCGCCCATATTGTCTACTTATTTGACATATTTGAAGACATGTTCCTTAATTTACCCATAAAATATAAACAGATATTGGTCCTGATTAGAACTCGCAGGGCAGCTCGTGCATTCAATATCGAAAATTCCTCAAACGTAGGTGCAGCGTTTCTTTCCAAATTGGCAACGTTTGATCTTAGTCAGGTACTTAGTGATAAGGTTTTTGGGGTTAGTTTACGCCGTGCACAATAATAACGCTTTTTTTCAGTTACATCATGATAGATAAAACAATAGAGTCTCTTAAACACTATGAACTTAATGTAACACTTACGGTACAATCACTTTATAAATGTACGAATCGTGACGCCCTTCAAAAGTTTTGTAATAGCGCTCATGGAAACCCCAAAGAAAATTTTTACATTTGGCTCAAACAGCAACCATTCAAGGTATTTTATGCCTTTCTCGAACAACTTTATGGCACTGGACAGCTATCTTTATATTGCGTTTACAGTGACGCCTGCGGAATTCGAGTGCAAGAAGCTGTTAACCAACTAGACTATATCGATAATTTCTTATTCAAAGAGCTCAGAATGTATCATTTATGGGACGAAATTTACCAGAAATTGCACCAAGACACTTGCGGTTATGGGCCTGGTCGAGAACTAATTGAAATTGAACGCTGTCGTACGAAAATTAAATCTATTATTAGCGCAGAACCACATGTTGTCATAATATCTAATTCATTAGCTACATCGATTGCTTTTGAGATTGTCAGTAATTTTTTGATTAAATGGCGTTACTAAATTAATTTTCATCGTTTATTGTATAGATACAGACATACACAAAAAATGAGTAAATAGTACACATCATACACGCGATCAAACCTATTTTTTATTCTTATGTCTCAATTAAACCTTTAACTGACATTTCAATCTTTTACGCAACCCCTACAATAATTAATTACTCTCACTTTTTACTTTTCTCTATTACAAAACTTGTAATTAATTGCCACCATTACACTTTATTAAAACACAATATTACATTTATTACATTTTATTAAAACACAATATTACATTTTATTAAAACGCACAACTTTTCCATTGCACACAAAAACACTTTTATGCTTCACTTTAATTATAATTCCAGAATCAGTATATATCTGATGCAATTGCGCCCTGACCAATGATACCCCACCATCACCTATTCACAAAATATAAACGAAACCGTGTTTATTTATTTTAAGATTTTAAGTATGAATACGTTGTCGAAAAAGATATTTAATGTAATGAATCGAGCTGAATTTGATGATGAACAATGGGAAAGAAAATACTGGGAAGCAGTCAAAGAAGTAACGGGAATAGACATGGTTGCAACCCGCAAACAAATAAAGAAAATGTGGAAAAGAAAACTTAACGCAAGAAAGAAAAAGAGTTACTCCTAGCTTGCCATTACCAGCAGCCAAGTCAGTGGGCCCACATGAAGCCTGGCGGATGTTTGGAAATGACTAATTGATATAAAACACTAAATTTTTGTTTGTGTATGCTTATTAACGATAATAACAGACCGGTGTTCAAATACGTTCGTGCGCTTATATTGTATTAATTAAAATGAGTAGCACATGCAGTGAACGTTTCAAATTACTCTACTAAACAACATTGTCATACGAACTTAGTAAAACACTAGCTATATAAACTTAGCAGGGTGCAACCGGAATTACAATTTACCGGAACCGGAACCGGAACCGTAATTTGAAAATTTTACCGGAACCGGAAAGTGAAAAATGCATTTCACCAAAAATTTCATTTTAATCTTATTTTTTGCTCTATTATTTGTGAAATAACCTTAGTCGAACATAGATATTTATTTTATTTGTTGTATTTTAGATTTTCATCATCGACTGAAGTGAAATCCACCATCAATGGCTTATATTCGGAGTACAAGTGGCTTTCAAAAGAGATTCTTAAAAATTAGCAAAGTTAATAAAACGGCCAAATTATAATACCGAAATTTTTAAATCCGGTAAAAATTTACCGGAACCGGAACCGGAAGGTGAAAAAATGCCGGAACCGGAACCGGAATTCCGGTTGCACCCTGAAACTTAGCATCTACTAAAATTTTAAATATGGAAAAGAAAAACACAGAAAGTTATGCTATACTCCATGTTTCAAGACCCACCCCACTAATTACCTATTATTAATTTTTAATTAGGCAGACACCGAACCTAGCACTAACGACCTCAAAACAAAATCTAGTAAACAATAATTAGCACGTGCACTAATGGTTAATCCGAGAATCCGCAATCCGCTGTGTCTATAATGTCCCTAATATACTACTCTCTCGAATCTGCTGACTCACATTTCCACTTGTTGCCGATAATAATAACAACGCCCGTCTGCCACGTGCGGTTGTCAGACTTGACCGCCAACCCCTGCAGGATACCGCTCGCCCGAAAACAGCAGCACTGGAGGCAGTACCCCTCATGACCCAGCGGGCGGACTAACAGCCGCCCCCTGCGCTCCTGGTCCCGGTGTTCGGTATCCAGGCGCCGTCTGTGCTCGCACGGTAGCCGCTCTATACACAGGATTTGCTTGTCTCGGACTGATCCGACTCACCACCGACCCCACAGCCGGTCGCACATATCCGCCGCGCTCGCTGGACATCGCCCTACTCCTTGCGTCCTTGTCAAACCTCCATTTCAACTCGCCTGTTGGACCTCGCACCACTATATATCCTGGTGCCGGCGGCCGACCTAAACTCGTACTTGGCTTCTCCTCTGCAGCCGGCTTCGGTGTTAGCTTCCGAGGTTGAAGCTTCTCTAATTCCTCCCAGAATAATTCCTTCGATTTCTCCTTCGCCTTCACCTCCTCCTGCGCCTGTATCCATGGTGACCTCCTCGATGACAGCATTCCTGCTCTTCCGCCCGCGTTTCTCCTTCTTTCGGTTTCAGCGTCATCACCGATTTCCCTTTATCCTTTTTCGGAGACGGAGTCTCCTTCTCCTCCTCCACAACCTCAAATTCACCTTCGCTCAACGGTTCATGTTCCAGTGCTCTCTTTTTCTTACCCTGTTCTTGTTGCACAGTTTCTTTTACCTCGCCTGCCAATTCCACCTGCGTTTCCAACCGCGTACGAACTTTGCTCGGACCCGGCTGTGCGTTTCCTGACCCGCTGCCTTTTTATCCATCGGCTCTTCTCCTTGAGCCTTCTGCTGATCATCAAAGAGGCAACCTCGACACAAGTCCAGGACCCTCATATTCACCTCTGCAATCCTTGCAGTTCCTCTGTCTCCTTCTGATCGGAATCCCCGATCTTTGTTTCCCTATTCCTGGATCTTTCGACCTGTCAGACAACTGCATAATCACATGGGTCGACAGTGGTACGAGAAAGTCCACTGGCGCCCTTTCAAACTGCAGACCGCGCGTGACCACTGCACGCGCCGCCGCTTTCCTTACTATTCTTCCAAACCATCTCATCACCGTTTGATACATTTTCGGTCCTATGTCCACCATGCGGAATATACACGCCGCTAAGCCGCGCTCCGCATAGTCAAATAAAACTAATGTCTTCAGCGCCGCCGTTGACCAGTGCGTAGCCTAGTGCCCCAACAAATCCTTAGGCAACTCCACATCCGGCTGATCCGGTGAGTCATTGCCCTCAAAATAATTTGAGTGCAGAACATACTGGAACCCGCCTTTATAATTAATCAGCAAGTTCCCCCTTGGCAGAATGACCATATCTGGAAACACAATTATTCAATTTTTCCATCATTGCCTGGCATTTCGTCTCCTCTTTCACTTTCTCTTCTGCCCGCTTCACCAGCTATTCCGCACCGGTACATGCTCGTGAGCTCTCTGCCGCTGGTCTCTAGCCGCTAACACTGCCCAAGAGATTCCTCCATGCTTCTACCGCAAAATCCTCATAAGTACGTAACTTCTTGGCCATTTCCATTGCTCCTATATCCGTCTCCTTCCTCAACGTTCAATTTCATTCCTAATCCTCGATTAGCTCCTTATTCTGAAGCTACCTCGCTTCCATATCCCTTTTCAGCGCTTCCTCCAGAAGTAGCGCCGGGCTAAATTCCTTCTCCACCGACCCTGAAACTGGTGGATCCGGCACCATCTCTGCCCAATACATTCCTTTCGGTAACGGCAGGGGAGAAGGAGTTACACACGGCTGCGCCAGGAAGGGTGACCCTTCCACGACCGATGTAGTCGCCGGCAGCAGCGGGTATCTTTCCTCCCTGTACCCCTCCGGATCCAACACTTTCCATTCCTTCCTTGCTGGCGTGATCGAAGCGCTATCCGATGCGCTTCCGCTACCCTTTTCTTCTTGCGCACTTTCTTTCACCGTCACCTGTTTTCCTTTCCCTTTCTCTGGCGCCTCCGGTGTACACAAATCATCCACATCTGGCCTCGCCGATTACGTATCCATCCGGTCTATTCTTTTCTTCGTCGTTTCTGTCTCCATCTGTTCCTCTTCGCTTGACCCATCAATATTCACCTCTATTACGTCCTCTTTCTTCTTCTTCTTCTTTTTCCCGTTTGTCTTTTCTACAGGTGACGACGCCGTCGACGCCCCTCTGCTTGACATACTCGATTGCTTATGCGCTTCCCCCGACGATGTAGCCTCTGCTTCTGAAACCTCCATCTCAGTCGTACTCCCTCCCGCTGTGGTTATTCCTAAAGCCGCTAATTGTTGTGCTCCACTCATTCCCATAACCCTCTTAAATTCCGCATCCAGGTCCACCTTTAACGGTGGCACTCTCACTGTTTCCGTTCCACTCGAATGTTTTCCGGACGTCCAGCATTATCTCCTGTCCGCCCGGCGTTAATACTTCTGCATACGTTATTGGCATGTCGTCCGATGACTTTAACATGCCTGCCCCTGCTGCTCCCTTCTTCATCCCGTAGAACTGGTTCTCGAACCACTCCTCTACTTCCTTCTCCGGAATCACGTCCGTTTGCACCGACGTGCCTCACGGCTTTTTCCGCCCTGTGAATTCCTTTTCCAATGGATTTTCTCTTGACGAGACGATCGACTGCACGCAAATCAACTCCCAATCCTGTTCCCCTGGTTTAACCGAAGAAAAATATTGTTTCCGCTTTGCCTTTTCCTTTTGCGTCTCCTTTTTCACGGTCGGTTGTTCCTTAACCCACCGGATCAACATCCTGGCCTATTCTGGCCACTTTTCCACTACATCCTCCACCAGGGTGCAATCGGAATTCCGGTTCCGGTTCCGGCATTTTTTCACCTTCCGGTTCCGGTTCCGGTAAATTTTTACCGGATTTAAAAATTCCGGTATTATAATTTGGCCGTTTTCTTAACTTTGCTAATTTTTAAGAATCTCTTTTGAAAGCCACTTGTACTCCGAATATAAGCCATTGATGGTGGATTTCACTTCAGTCGATGATGAAAATCTAAAATACAACAAATAAAATAAATACCTATGTTCGACTAAGGTTATTTCACAAATAATAGAGCAAAAATGAGATTAAAATGAAATTTTTGGTGAAATGCATTTTTCATTTTCCGGTTCCGGTAAAATTTTCAAATTCCGGTTCCGGTTCCGGTTCCGGTAAATTGTAATTCCGGTTGCACCCTGTCCTCCACTTTATGTTCCGCGATTTCTGCCGACTAAAGTAACGAATTCTGCTGCACATTATCCGGAATTGATTTATCCAGCGGACGCGTTACTCCTCGAAACAACTGGAAAACCGACACACGCTGCGGGTGCCGCTTTCCTTCCGCCTGCCTGAATGCCTCCTCAAACAGCCTCAACTGTTCCGACTCATAATCCTGGTAATCCCTTAATTATATTGGCAACTACGCGTTGCGTTCAAGCAATACCTGTGGAGCCTTGCCATTCATCTGCTCGAATACTTCCAGCCTCTTGTACACTTCAAACACAACCGACTCCTGCGCCCGCACCACGACATAATCCGTCTGCCGTGCCACCATCGCCGCCGCTATATCCGCCAGCATTACGTCCAGCGCCGCGTAATGCACAAACTTTAACATATCTAAATCCGACGCATCATCCCGTGGTTGCCCTTTTGAAGTGTTTCGGCGCAAAAGGCCGATCACTAAGCCGTATGCGGCGTTTCTCCTTTTGTTACTCAAAAATACCGTTTCAACACCCACCGCAGGCTGTTCGCCATAAAGAGCGTGCCATGCACCCTCTGCAAATCTATCGTCTGATCATCCATCGGAAACGGCTGTTGCAGTCCCGCTTCCCACATCGTTTTGTCTGCCTTAATGTTCCACCAGACCTTTACTTTCCGTGGGTTCCACGACAGACCCCGGATCTGCTCTGGAACCTTTCCGCCTAAAGCATGCATGTCTATGATGAACACCGCACCCTCCGTTGTTCCAACTTGCAACGTGCGTATCCTGTTCCTGTACTTCCTTTCCGACGGCCCGGCCAACCAGTCATCACCAATATACTCGTTGACCACCGGCGGAAAAATCCCCATCGTTGAGGGATGCGGATGGTTTTCTGGTTCCGCCCTATATCGCTCCAATGCACTCCTGTATTGCATACCCTTTTTCTCTTCCCATGAGATGCCGTCAATATCATACGACAAAATATTTGTCCTGGTGCATCTATCACATTTACCACTCTATCTGCCTGCCGTTCATTTGATACTATTGCAATGAACCGCGGTTTACCCCATTGTCTTCCTAGTGCAGAATTCGGCACCCAAAACTCGAGCGAGTGGCAAGGATGCAGCTCCCCCGCTAGTGGTGACGAATTATGTACCTCTTTCAACACTGCAGACTGTGACACAACCTTCGGCATTTCCCTCTGATACTCCTGATTCTGCTGCGCTCTACTATCCGTTTCAATCCATTTCGCATATGCGCAAAATAAAACTTTATGAAAAAACTGATGATTTCGGTGAAAATTATTAACTAATGATTTATTTTATTAAACGTTAATATTAATATTTGATATTCTAAAAAGAGAACCAATATATATTTACTACTTTTTATTAATAGTAAACGACGTTCCATCCGCAGAATACATATATATTTTTCCTTTCCTATCTTACCATATAGTCAAAAGGGGTCTCCACTATTACTGTACAGGATGGGCAGTACCAAAGCTGTTGGGGAGGTTCCCTTTCCAGTCCGACACAAGCGAAGTGATACCACTCCAAACATAGGTCGCATTGTACCCAGTCGATTTCCAAGTCACTATCAACATCCGTCACATATGCCCCTTTAAATATGTAACACGTCGCATCATCCGCTACCCTTTCCTGTCCTGAGGTCTCAGTCTCCTTTCATACTGCAAATAATCCTCTACAGACCGTTCAAAATGCTTTACCAATGCCTTATTATACCAAGTTTCCGTTTTAGTTGGCGACCCTAAGTATTGCAACTTCATGTTGGATCTCTCAACTGCTCGCACCCTGAACAACCTTTCAAATTCCGGATGAAATTTGTTTGCCAACCGTTTCTCCGACAACTTAAGCCGGTTCTTCATAATCACAATATCTCCTATAGAAAAATCCTAACTCCTGGCCCGCATGTCATAATGTGCCTTATATTGCGTTTGGGCCCTCTGAATCTGTTTCGCCGTAATGTCCCAAGCCTGTGATAGCTGGTCAGTCAACCCGTGCACTCGTGCACTCACCGGATCTACCGCCTCTGTAATTACCGCCATGTACCTGTTCTCCCCTGGTAGATCCGAATCTCTCCCGTACATCAGGAAAAACGGTGTTTGCCCTGTAGACGAATGAATCGTTGTTCTATACGCGAACAAAGCTGCCCCTAAGTAATCATCCCAATTTTTCACCTGTAACTCTACTATCGGTTTCAAGATCCGAATCAATGTCTGATGCCACCTTTCTACCAATCCATTAGCCTGATCCTGATGGTGATATGGCGTGCTATACGCGACTCTCGTCCCCAAGCGCGCCATCTCACACTTAATAAACGCCGGACCTTGATCCGACAAAATCACCCTTGGTACTTCATACGTTGGCACCACCCTGACCGTAATCGGACTTAGTATCGTCCTAGCCGTCTGATCCTGTGTCGCATATGCTTCCGGCCACTTTGTAAAGTAGTCTATGAAGCAGACAATGTACTTATTCCCTATTTCCGTCAGTAGTAGTGGCCCAATTACGTCCACTCCTAACATATGGAAAGGGGCGACCGCCTTTATCGATTGTAACAGTCGACTCCTCTTCGGACCCGGTTTAACCTCGCACACGGAATACACCTATCGATATACTCTTGCAATCCTTCGCCATCGTTGGCCAATAAAACTTCTTATTCAGCTTCCCGTATACCTTATCGAAAGCTAAATGTCCCCCATACTTCGTCGAATGTGCCTGCTCCATTAGCGTTTCCCGAAATAAACCTGGAACCGCTAGCCTAAACTCCAATGTCTCCGCTTTCACCGGCTTTGTCTTTTTCCTTGCCTGATGTAAAATTTCTTTATACACAATGAACCTCTGTTCATTATGCATAACCCATTTTCTCACATCCTCCGGAACTTCATCCTCCACAATACCCTGCTCGATGAACTTAATCATCCAGCCAAAGGTGGATCTTCCAACTGAGCTTCCCTCATCTGCCGCTTATCCCATGGCGCCTTTATTTCGAAATACGTTTGCGCATACCCTCGTCTAGTCATCGCTTCTGACTCTACGCGTTCTTCGTCAACCTCTAGTTCCTTTCTCCAAATTCGGTTCCACTGGCCGTTCTCCTCTTCCTGTCGCTGCTGTTCCTTTATTGTCTCTAATAATTTTTCCTCTCTCCGCACCATCCTTTCACGCATTCCTCCCCGTCGAACATCTTCTTCTTCTTCTTCATTTCAAGGTTGGAGACCATGAGGTCACATGCGGTCGGAGATAACTCCGGCCCTGCACAGGAATGTATACGCTTTCTTTGGGTCATCGTACAATGTTTTCATCGGGTCATCTTTGTTGAGCAGATCTTCTCTGTGCTGGTGAAGAATATGGCATTCTTTCATCACGTGTTCGATGGTTTCGTCACTGTTAAAGCATCTTTTGCAGTGCGGTGGTTCATTGGGATTCACGGCATGCTTGAAGCTGGCAAGGTAGAAGGATTTGCCTCCAGTTCTCATTTGGGCAAGTGTTCGTTTTGCGTGTTGCGTGAGACCACTTTCCAGCTTAGCCGGCACGAATTTCGCAATATCAAAGGCAAAGGTTGGCTTTCGTTCATGTTCCCATTTCTTGGCGAATCTTTTCTTGATCACAGATTTTGCAGAGCTTATGTCGATCGGTACGTCTTGTTGGTGTTTGGCGCTACCATTTTTCGCGAGCGTGTCTGCGTTTTCATTGCGTTGGAGGTCACAATGGGCAGGAACCCATTGGAATATGAACTTTATACCGTTTTGTTCGGTATGGCGTGAAATTTCTTTCCAGATCCTGTTGCAGATGATGTCGGTTTGCAGATGAGGTCCTTTCTTGAGCTTTTGTATGGCAGATCTTGAATCACAGCAGATCCAGCAGACCTCGTCATTCTTTATATCGTTGTTGTCTACTTTGTTCTGTACCATTTTGAGTGCTTCATATATGGCAACAATTTCTGCTTTGGTACTGCTCGCAATACGTCCAGCCGCTACCGATCGTTCTCTGGTGTTTCCATTTGCACTGATTTCCAGAATTCCACTACCACCATTGCTGATTCCGCCTTCAGCGGAACCGTCGGTCCAGTACTGGAGAGCGGGCTTCGGCAGACTTGATAAAGTACTTTCTGCTGCTTGTTTACACTTTTCTGGTGGCATGTCTTTAGTCACTCGGTGGACGTGACAGCGCATCCGCATTCTTATGCTTTTTCCCCGGTTTATACACCACCGTGAACTTAAATTCTTGCCGCCGGTAGAATTTGTTCTAGTTGCGGTAGCTCTTCTCCTTTTGTTACCTTAATGCTCGCCAGAACTTCCTCTCGTCCAACCACCTCTGTAATTTCCCCTGCATGTTCCACTGTAGCTACTATTTCGCCTGATAGTAGCTGCTATGTCCTTCCCTCTATATTTGAAACCGGCAGGAATACACACCCTTGTTCATTCCTTGCCACCACTTTAGGTATCAGTACGGATTCCGATAACGTTTCCGACTCTAACTGCGGTTTTGTCATCACTTCTGCTGCCTTTTCAAATTCTCCACATACCCTGCAACAAACCATCACCGTCGTTTCCGCCGGGATCTGTACCGCTGCTGCAACCCTGCATACGTTAGCCACTCTCGGGACTACCGTATTATCACCTTCCACTGCTTGAGCCCAATCCTGAATTCCAACTTGTTTCTCTTCCCAAGGTAATCGCTCCCTCTTCGATTCCCTCCTTTCCAGTGGCTCTGTTCCTGGAGCCCATACCTGCTCTTCATCCTTTCTCCGCTCCCCGTCCTGTGTCGAAAGTATTTCTTTTCCTTTCCCACGGACAATTCCATTTCTCCTTGTTCGATTTCCTTTTCCAGAGTCGGTTGCACCTCCTCTGTTACCGCCGGAATATCTTTTCCCGCTAACATCACCTGTTGCGCTGCCCGTTGTGTCGAAGGGTTTTTATCCCCCTTCGGCACAGCCAGCGACTCCGGTATCTCCTCTATTGCTGTCCATTTTCCTTCTCTGTTATACTACACCTGGACCTCTTTCCTGCCATAGTAGGTGTTGGTCCGTTCCTCTGGTCTCACATTCTCCAACCATTCATGCAGTAAACTTCCATTTCGCACCACCTGGCGAGCACGCCATGATCGTACGATCCTCCTATTTACCATCACCAAGGACCAATTATAGTCCAAGGTAATGCCAAAATCATTCAACATATCTTCCCCAAATATCAACGCCGTTTGCTTTTCCGGAGCTATATGGATGGCAGTTATTTTTGTCGTTCCGCCCATAGTTACCAGATACTTCAAACGTCCAATAGTTTACCGTTTCATTCAAGGGTACATCCGAAAAGTACTTCTCATATGCCGGTATGTGCATAAGCGACACATCAGCACCAGAGTCCAACATCCCGGTTATTTGATAGCTCCTGATACTCATTTCAATGTAAAGACCCATAGCTTTGGTCGCTGCGGCTCCTTCCACGAAATTTAATCCCGGTTCTGTTACTACCGTCGTCCGTTGACGTTATCGGCCCTTCATGCATCTTCCTTATCCGTACGCTCGGTACCCCGCTATCCTGCGCTGCGGCCGTTGGCGACGTTATGCACGGCCCCAGGACTTCCTTTTGCCTCTGTAATATCACCGGTCTGTGTTCCTGGTTACAACTCGCCGATGTTATCGGGGGTAACGGTGTGGTCTACCCCGGTACTGGCAAGCTTTTCGCCCTAAAACATTCATGTGAAGATGGTTCGTCCTATGGCAATGAGCGCAGGGTGGGAATCTCCCATCCTGCCCTCCTTGCGCCTGTCCCTGTAGCACGAGCCGATTTCTCTCAATTTCCGTACTCTTTCAAAATCCCGTGGCACCTGGTTGGACACCGTTTGTTGTCCTTGCCCTGACACCTGTGTCTGCCTATTTCTGATTATTCGCCCGTGCTCGTCCAGCCTGCTGTCGTCGGACATTCCCGGCCCAGTAGCTTGCCTTGCCTGTTGTGCATTCTTCGCACCCGTTTGGTGCTCTTGTTTCGACTACGTTTTATTTCCTTTCTCCTTCACGTTCAACGTGCCGTCCGCTTCAGGTTGCCTCTGCAACTTTAAGGCACGACGCCGCAACTCCTCAAACGACTCTACTACTCCCAACTGTAACCGTTGTTCCATTTCCGGGAACGAGTTGTTCACGAACGTCTGACACAACAAGTCTCTGCTCTCCTCCGTCTCCCGGTTGAGCCGGATGCGCGTGATAAGCGTTCCCCGCTAATGGTTGGATCAGCACTGGAAAACTCAACTGTCTATAACCCATAGGGACAGGGTGGGGTACCGCCCCTCCCTTAAACATTTCGATTTGCCTGTTGATTTCCTATCAGCATCGAACCGGGTTGTTCCCCCGCTCCATGCATCCATGTAACTTCTTGATACTCCTTCGCCACAGATTGCCGGTAAGCCTCATCCTTATTTGACACCTGCCTGCCTGTTCCGAAATTTATCACTATGTTTCGACTTCAATGCCCGTTCGAATACTTGACTTGACTTGACTTGAACGGACATCCACCTCCGTCAGAGGTTTGTCCCACTCCTCCGGGCCTGCCCTCCGCACGTGCGTTTGTGTCTTGCCATGTTTGTAGCCGCTTGTACTGTGCCACACTGATCACATGTCGCTACTGTTGCTCGATACACCCGTGCTGGGCCCCCAACCCCCTGGGTGACATTGCCTCTGTGACCTCCATCCTGCTCGCTTGTTGTGCAACTCTTGTGGTGCCGAGCGATATTGCTTTTGCGTACTTCCTTGCCGCATTTTTCGCACTTTCTTAGACAATTGTCGGACGCTGTCGTTCCTCTACACGCCTTTTCGTGGTTGATCTTGGTGTTTTCAGACTTCATAGCAGCCCCGCATTTCGCGCAGTTGAACTGTTTGAGATCAGATTCGTCTCCGTGCATCCTCTTTTGATGTATACGGAGTCCCGCTCTTGATTTGCAAAGCTTGTCACAGCCTGGTTCTCTGCACCGCAGCGGATCTTCTTCGATGACAATCACATTCAGGTCGCCAACAACATTATTTTTGCTGTTGCTGTGGTGGCCGAGGTTGTATTCCACGTCGCCAGATGTTTCATTCGGCGTGATGTTACTTCTTTCCAGCCTTTTCTGTCTTGCTAGATGCCCAGCGTCCATCCAACTGGTCCCAGCTTCCCGGAGGATATTTTTCCAATACAACAAGGTCTTTCGTTTTCTTCCTGGTGCCTTCGGCAAATTTGCTAGGCGTTTGTCCCAGCCTAAAGTTACTGCTTTCGTCTTACGGTTGTTGTCCATCCTCAGAACATGCCCTATACGTTCTAGAACCCGTTTTTCTACATTCCACCTGATGGATTTGACATTGAGCTCATTTCTTACGTCATGCATGTTCTTTTGTTGTTGTTGCATCTGCGGCAAAATCGATCCGTTCTGTACCCAGCTTCGCTGAACACTCATCGACTTTCCCAATGATGCTGCTGCTGCGCTTCTTTCATTCTCTGCAATCCTCATGACAGTCTGATGAAATATGTTGAACAGTACGAGTGACGTTGGGCAGCCCTCGCTAAGGCCACGCTCTGGCATCCACGGATACTGTCCTTCTCTCTACCTTTTATACTGTAAGATGTTGTCTCATGAAGATCTCTGATTGTGTCAAAGCAGTTGCCTTTGAGGCCGTACCGTTGTAGGATAGCCCAAAGTGCGGGCTTGTTGACTCGTGGGTACGTTTTGCGTAGATCTAGGAGTATAGCGACTGGGTCGTTGTCATCATTTCCCTCCACTTGGGCTCGCGAGGTTCTTTTGTAGTAATCTTCTGCGTCTTCTTGAAGCCGAATCATCATTTGGGTTACGTCCGCGGTGGATCGTCCTGGCCTGAAGCCAGATTGGTTGTTATCCACCAACCGCAGATGTTCAGCCCACCATCTAAGTCGACTTGCCAATACCCTTGCGATAATTCTGGTGCCCATGGCTAATAAACAAACTCCCCGGTAGTTGTTTACATCGTCCCTGTTTCCTTTTTTGAATAGAGGAACCACCTGACCCGTTTTCAAACTGTCATCCCAGTGGTTTCTTGACCTCCTCTGCTCTCACTTCCGGTGCCGCTGTGAGTATATAGCATAACCTGAGCGCGTCGCTGCCCGGAGCGGATTCCTTCATCTGTTTCGTTTGCTTCACAATTTCGTCTTCTGTCGGGAGCTCATTCATCGCGTCATTTGCTGCTTTCGCTTCAGGGCAAGCTCTTAGGTCAAGCGTCATTTCGACCGCTGCCATCACTTCCTCTGGGTTTCGTTCGAACCAGCTTTGTGATACTTGTTCGAAGTGTTCCTTAAACGCGTCAGTAGTAATGGTGGTACTATTGAAGGCGTTTTTCCTTCCCCTCGTGCCAAGGTTACGGAGTACCTTGTACATGTGGCCTGTGTTGGCTCGCCGGCACGCAGTTTCGCACTCCTCGATGACTTCATTCCACCATTGTTTTTCGCACAGGTCGTTGATCACCGATTTCATGCGGTTGATTTCGTTATCCCTACCGAGCAACCAAGGACTGCTACTCTTTTTTCTTTGTCTACCGCAGATGCGATCCGCCGTATCCGTCAAAAGTTCCGCTAAGATGTTATAATTTGTACTCCCTGCTGTCAGTTCATGTTCCCTGTTGGCATACGTTTCGCTTGTTGCTTGCTGGCATCGAGCGCGATATTCATCGATCTTCAGATTCTCCCACGCAATCTGTGGTTTCCGTATGGGACAAGCCGTTCTCCAACACCGATTTTTCGTTCGAACCACCATCATCTTTGGCTTATGTCTGACAGAGCCATGTCTTCGACCGTTTTGATGCTCTGGATTAGGCGGTGACGTTGTTTTGCTTTCACGACGAACCCGTCGAGTTCGTACCATCGACGGTGTATTCTGCTGTACCAGGTGCCCCGTGATGGATGGCTGAAGAAACTATTGGCGTAACATAGACCGTTTTCGTTGCACCATTCGATCAAATCACGTCCCGCTTCGTTGGTACGACCTAATCCGTAACGACCACATACGTCTGTGGTGATGTTGTTGTTACCCAGTTGTGAGTTAAAATCACCGCCGATGATTAGAATTTCCGATTGAGGGCTATCGGCGACTTGCTGTTCCAGTTCCGCTGGATACTCCTTCATTTCTTTTGGTTGGTACCCCATAGCGGTTGATATATTGCTACTAGCCGCATATTGCCAATTATGATAGTTGTCGTGCGGTTTGCGTATCGAACCCGTTGTTTGTTGGCAATCCATTGTTGAAGTTGCTGTCCCCTCAGAATTATAGCCGATTTCCTTGAGTGTATCACCGCTGTTCTGTCGTCTTCATCTCCTACCCAGATAACCCCACATTGATCTGAGCGAACCTCCGGTACCATGACTACTTCCCATTCGTTCGCTTTTACCGTCTGGCCTACCATATTCAACCGCGTTTGGTTTCCCTCTCTGAGTGAGATCCCTTGTAAATTACTCCTTCATTTCTTTTGGTTGGTACCCCATAGCGGTTGATATATTGCTACTAGCCGCATATTGCCAATTATGATAGTTGTCGTGCGGTTTGCGTATCGAACCCGTTGTTTGTTGGCAATGCATTGTTGAAGTTGCTGTCCCCTCAGAATTATAGCCGATTTCCTTGAGTGTATCACCGCTGTTCTGTCGTCTTCATCTCCTACCCAGATAACCCCACATTGATCTGAGCGAACCTCCGGTACCATGACTACTTCCCATTCGTTCGCTTTTACCGTCTGGCCTACCATATTCAACCGCGTTTGATTTCCCTCTGTGAGTGAGATCCCTTGTAAATTCCACGTCACCACGGTCAAGAGATGACTGAGTTTGCTTTTTCTTGATGCGCTGTTTACGTGTGCTGTACCCATTCTTACGCGTTTTTGCAGGGCACGACGAGTCCTCCTTAATCGTCTACGTTGGTTACGAAAAGCCTTTTTTCTGTTGATTTATTTCCCTTCCATCCTCTCCGCTTTGGCCCGGGGTTTGGGTGTATCGTGCGAAGTTTTATCTTCACAAGTTCCCGCACATGTCGAAATGCAGGCCTGAGAAGGCCTTTGCCGTCTGGTTGTTTTGAGAGATCCTCGGGTTGGCTAGACCCTTGGCGCTCCGTTGGTGCGCGGTAGGTTGGTTCGTCGTCATCTTTTGATGATACCGAACGCCTGTTCCGCGAACCCTGACGGACGTTTTGCCGCACCGGCGTTTCCGCCATGCGTAACCCGCTTGAGCCGTGCTTTAGCTGAAGGCAGTCCATCTACAAGCCCCGTTCGAATACTCGAGTCAGTTCCGTAATTTCGTCATCTTCCTCTTCCGATTCCTGGATAGACGTCACTCTCGAGCGTGCTTGAGGCACCCCCGGACTACGACCTCTATCTTCTTCAACTACGTTTACAGTATCCTGACCCATCACTCCTACTCCTTGCACCTGGGTGGACGCCTGTTGACGCTGCAACCCATGCCTTGTGGACATGCGTTGTTCCACCGACCAGTTTGCCAGCGGCCCATCCATTTCCAATTGGGATGAGGGCTAATCATGTTTACCCCGCTTGACGGTTCTGTCCCGCCATACGCCTGCATCCATTTCATCCCTAATTCGAATTCCGAATTGCTCCTATGCATCATGGCCGGATTCGGTAACGCATATCTCGGTTCTGGTCTGCATACGCCCGAATCCTCCAATCCTTGACTCCCATTATGACATTCCGTCATCATCCGAAAGTAGGACATGCCCGAATCTACTACTCCGCCGTGTCCTATGCTGCGAACTGGAAGCCAGTGTGTGGAACAAGATCATGACTATCCCAGCGCAAACAAGATCGCCTTTCAATGGCTGCCACCCTCTGTGGCATCCTTGGCAATGAGATCGTGGATGAAGAAGCGAAAAGAGGTGCACGAAAGAGGCATGATGACGTGCCTATTGATTTCCCAACGGCGCGAGCAGCCGTCAGAAAATGTGTCCGAATGGTGTGGACTTCAACCCTGTAACGCAGCCATGATTGGTTTCCCCAGGGCGCTCCCGATCTAAACACCGCAGAAGAATGTGTGCTGCCAAAGACCGGAAGAACAACGTTAGCACAACTCAGATGCAGAGGACATTGCCCGATACTCGGAAGTCACCTTCACCGTATAAGGAAGAAACCGGGTGATAGCTGTGTCTTGTGTGGCGGATAGCCTGATGACACACATCACCTTATCGTCAGCTGTCCTGCAATGACAAGAGCTCGCCTCGCTACGCTTGGTCTAAACGCTGACATCAAAGACCTGTGGACAAGGCCCCGCAAAACATTCGAAATGTTGCAACAGTCTGGGCGCGTCGACACTACCGCCAATAACCTATGGTTCAATGGCAGAGCAAAAACCACCACCACCACCACCACCACCAATAAAAATCTAACGTAGTCTCCGCTTCGGAACCTAAAACAAAGATTCCTAAAGTAAAAATAATAACATTGAATTACAGATAACCCTAGCAACATTATTGACAATTGATGAAAGTTTATAAATGTTATTGGCATATCCGCGTTCGCTTTGTGGGAAATCTTTAGTTGTGTTTCTAGAGGTTGGTTTGGAAATTATGTTAATGTTTATCGCTTGTCGTGATAACAACGCATTATATAGTATCATAATGTTCTGTCTGTACCTTAGATTCATACACGACATTGCTTTGTGTGCGGCAAGACGGATCTTGGTACACCGGATGCCCTGCGTGCTCATTTGGCTAAAGACGATCACTTGCTTCAGTCACCACCGTATGAACACTGGATTTGTGAAGAGTAATGCCATTGCTTTGTTGAATTTGGCATTTTGCTAGTTTTGGCCTTCTACCTCGGACCAAACGTCCCCCTCCATACTCGAGATTGGGCTAGCGAAGTGCTAGTGAATGTTCTGTAAACTTTTTTGCTGGTGGTGCTCTTTGAAGCATTTTGCAGGCAATAATGTGATATGTTTCCAACCAAAGTAAATGTGGCATCTTGTAACACAATGCAACAATATTTGCTATTATATTACGGCTGAAAACCAATGTCAGCCTCAGTGTACTTTGTATTAAATTATTATTGCAGAACAAACGCATTGATCTTTGTTCACACCTAGGAATACAATACCATAACCCTTAACTGATTTAAGAACAAAATTATGAATTACAGCAAAGAACAATGTTAATTAGTGCGATAGAGCTAAATCTAGTGCGTAGCGTTTTAGAAACCTCATACCTCACTTTTCAAATGACTACTTGTTGTGTTTTCTCGATGTTGATGGCGCAGACAGCGCGATACCTGACATTCAACGAGATTTCGTGCCATTACCAGTTGCGCCAGTGGGCGGTGCATCTGAGCCATGGAATCTTGTATTCGCCGGAGAGGGAAAGGACCGTTCGTCGAAATCGGCATCTCCACCGCTGAACAACGATGATATCCATCCGCAAGTGAGTTATCAAAATTGTGTAGCGCCTAGCCTCAAGTAATTAGTTTTGCATTTTGTTTGATAAGAACATCTAATCAACAAGGTACTTCTTTAAAGTTAAATGTAAGGAATATCATTTTAGTAGAACGTAATTAAACACGTCAGGACGTTATGGAAAGCAATTTTACTAGTACAATCGAATTAAATGCGTTAGGGCTGCTTCCAATAATTGTAGATGTGACATGAAATCGCAAAGTAACGGATCTCTATAGTCTAACCCTTTCACCACTCATATTCTTCTCATTATTTTTCTGTATAGTCTAAGACCACTAGTCCTGTTTTATATGCTATTTTACATTATTTTGTATTAAAACCAACAAGCTGTTTGATTCTGATTTTTTAGCAACAGCTGTAGTATGTACTGAGTCTCACGGCAGTGTTTTACCACTGGTATAAATTTCTTCTTGAGGTTTCAAAAAACAAGTTTAACGTGTAGCTGTGGGTAATTTGTGACGTCCAGCCACACCCTTTCAGACTTGTTAGTGCTGCTCGTAGCAATATAATTATCTGTTTAGGACCCTGGCCAACCAGTCTTACAGGCAAATACGGATACTGAAAACATGACATTGAACCAACGGCGGTCGAGCCAAACGAATGATAGTGACAGTGTAGTCAACGGAAAAGTCAGTGCCGGTGTTGATATTAAGTTGCCAACCACACAAAGTAAGAAACTGGAAGGATGTGCGCACCATGTTTTAATTACTGAGCTTTCGGAATTGAAATGTTTATAATATTCATAGACTGCTAGAGTTACACTATATTTGTTGCGTGCAGCAGTGCATCAAATTTTCTTTACTATTCAGTACGGGTTGCCATGCAGTGTTGTTCGGTGTACCTGCCTGTGTCTTCGTTTGAAATCGTGTCTAAAAAATTTATTGGAAGCCTTTTTTATTTGCTGGTTTTCGGATTTTTAAACGTTAGCTATTCTATTTTATTGCCATTTTGGCCCATGTAAATGATTGAAGCCTGTAACATTGGGAGATTTGGAGGCTTAGGCTTGCGTTTTGGATTATTCCTACTCACCATTTTTGTTAGTTAGCTACAATGTGGTATGGGCACTTTTTGTTTCAAATCAAGTGAATTGCTGCCCTCCTGAAGCTCTCAAACTTTCAACGCAGGTTCAGCCGGTTTCATGAGTGGACAGTAAATGTACCCATAACACACTACTTTTTAAATATGGGGAACTTGTAAGAAGAAGAGAAGGGAAAGTAAAAGTATCGATTCTTTAAGCTGTTCTTATTGGAAGTGCAAACAGTATATCATGTTCGTACCGCAACAAAGCTGACGAATTTGCGGCGCACAGCTACGGCAGCACTGGAAGCGGAGGAAGTGGTTTTGCCGCTTTAAATCGAAAACGATCAGCAGGGCGTAATAGATCACCTCCTATTATACCGGAAGATCCACCTGTCATTGGAAATCTGCTCAGTGATAAAACTCTATTGGCAGAGCTCAAATGAACACAGATTTGAAAGATTTGTGTTGATGAAAGATGTTGGCAGATTACATTGGAAGACAAGCAGGTTTAAGTGCAAACTATTCCTTTCTATAAGAGTTGATATTTGCGCCGTGGAGTCCTGACGCCCTGTATTCTTTTCCTTGGTAGATATTAGTGTTTTTAAAACGTAAATTTATTATTATTATTTGATTTTTGTGTTAATATGTATGTTATGATATACATTTCGTTGCCTGATTTTTTTCGCTTATTTAGATTTTCTGCTGTTAGGTTCTGGTTTTTGCGTTATACAAACGTATTGCTTTGTTTCACAGTGTTTACTATGGCCAGTTCAGTAATGTATTTATGTTTGACTCATGACTATTATCGTAACCCATGCACCGCTCGCAGGATTTTGAATGTCTCGAAAATATTCGGAAACTAAAAAATTTTGCATGCGTTAACCCTGTCTGTACTACAGCTCTTTTTGTGACAAGCCAGAATTTTGTATTGAACGGCGCATAAGTCTAACGGTGTAGTGTGTCTTTCTCCAATTTTCAGCAATTATTTTCAACTTTTACGTGTCATGGAAACGTTACAATTTATTTTCAAAATAAATAGCATGGTTAGGCGTGGTAAATTTTGTAATATTATGCAAATGAAAATTACTGGGTGTTTGAATGTGACAATAAAAATTGCCACGAAAGTTTTGTTCAGGGTGTGACCAGATATCCTGTCCGGTTGAATGCCAGGCGAGAAACTGATTTCGGCATAAACCTACCGGATATGGAATACTAGAGTTGGGTTCTTGAATATCATTTGTTGTGATTACGTATCCCGGTAAGTCAAGGCGCTCAAGTTTTCAACACTTAAGTCTAAATGGAAAAGTTTTCTGTATTTAAAAAAATATAAATCAATGAGTAACGAACAGAATTACGTTGTGGAATACATTTTGAAAGCAAACTTAAACCAATTCTACATGCAATGATATTGTCCGGTATGTACGTAAGTAGCACTTGCAACAAAAATTTCAATGTCTTGCCGGCTTGCTTTAAACGGTGTCCCTTTTTGTGGCAAATAAAGTTTTAATTTTAGACCTTCCTTTGTATGATATGTTTTTATTATTACTTCGATACGTGGAAAAAACTGGCTGGTATCGTTTCACATTTCGACTGATTGCACACATATAAGCGCAGCCATGGCTGGTTCATTTTTTACTATTCCTGCTTGACTTTTAAAGTGACTTCTTGAGAACCTCAGTTTAAATCCAATTAATCATTTTAGATAATAGTTTGATATTGGTATTTGGTATTCGTATTCTTTATACAAATGTTTTCATTGTATCAAAATTGCTCAAAAATATATTTAAAAATGTACAAAATATATAATGTGGATAACAAAAAGAATATTTTTGTATTGTTTTGCTTGGTTTTGTTTTTGTTTATGTTTTGTTGGATGGCAATAGCGTTATTTGTAAATAGCAGTTACTTTATATATCTGCCGTCGACTGAAATCGGGCAGTATCTGCGTTTGTTGCTACGCGTTTTTTGCTGGTTATTAAAATATTCCACTCACTTTTGTATGAATTTCAGGTTGAGTTAATTATTAAAAGTTATAGGCAAATTTTCGGACTATTTGTAATAAAACTAGAATGCTCGTCGTCATTTGGTTAACTAAGACTTCTGAAATTCACTACAGATATATTGCGAAATTCACTACAGATATATTGAAGGCGAGTTTGAATTGTGT
Source organism: Enoplolaimus lenunculus (assembly GCA_030248215.1). Taxonomy (NCBI): domain Eukaryota; kingdom Metazoa; phylum Nematoda; class Enoplea; order Enoplida; family Thoracostomopsidae; genus Enoplolaimus; species Enoplolaimus lenunculus. The sequence goes on from JASANG010002683.1 coordinate 65,728, forward strand.
TGAAAGATCGGGGGGTCGGACGTCACCCTTTCCTCCGGATATTTAACCGCCACGAACAAGAATCCTGGGACAGTTTTAACTACTTTCAAATACACAGCATTTATTAGCATATACAAATCAGACTTCAATGTTTGTTAATGAGTTACTGGCCTCTCCCTCATCTCATTCTTTGTGGAGAGCTTCCCCCTGGGTGAACTTCGGGGAAAACCGGGGGTATTGATGAGCTAGGGGCGATTAGTGTAAGCATGTGACACATGCTTGTACATTATGTGCACATGCAATATAGTGCAGTGCACTGTATGCATGCTAGCTGGCAGCATACGGTCGACACATAGTCAACAAAAAATGCAATTGGAGAGGCGTAGTGCGTGGTGAAGTGGTAGAGTGTTCGCTTAAGGATCCGTAGGCCGAGAGTTTGGTCCCCCGCGCCGGAGGTCCGTTTTTCCAGCTGCTTAGTTGAAAGTTCTGAAGTCCCGGTTCCTATCTAGACTGACAATTGCTACCAGGGAGAGCCCAGAGTTAAATTGTTTAATGACGGGTTATATTGTTTAACCGGTGCGCTTGTACTATTTGTATTGGTTGAATCATGATTATTGAAATAATACGCTTTCCGGTCTTTTGATACCAACAGCTTTTTATGTTTGTCGTATATTGTATATAATGTTTTGTCCATTTCAACCTGCTAAATTGTATATTAGTTCAGTCCTTGCGTAGTGGAAGAAATATATATTCTATGTAGTGAGAATGTTTGTCGATATATGTCATGTGTTGAATTCAAGAAATTAATTGAATATAAAAGTTTAGAAAACTTTTAATTTAAATTTCACTCAGCTGAAAACGTAATCGGATATTTTAAATTTCCCTTTACTAAGGGGCTGCATATTGTGCTCATATCTAAGCCCAATATGCGTATAGCATTTATCACAAGACAAATCAAACGCAAAAAATGTGCTGAATGTCAAAGCTGATCATTCACTGGTTCGAAAGCTACAAAATCTTTCATTAACAAGGTGCACTATATGCTGGATAGATAGTAAAACAATTGCAAAAAACTTTATATATTTTGCAGTGCTATATTTTTCTTCCTTATTGCTGGTGTTTTGATAAGCATCGCTCATATAATTAAATTCGTGCGCCAAACGAATAAGTATTGTGTTTTTGGTATAACCATCTCAATTCGGCTGTGCAGTAAGTCGCTCGATGCAAAGAAATTTATGCGAAGCTACGTTCTTAAACCAAACTGTGTTCTTTAGTATCTGATGTACATTCTGTACCCACAAAATAAATTGTCTTGGATTCAAGAAGTATTGTCTGATATTTAAGACAATTATGTATTGATACAGACGCCAGACATACCTATATGTTTTGAATTCAAGACTTTTATTTCTTAAAGACTTTGTTTTATGAACGATTAAGAAAAATTTCTGAAATATAAGACAAACATGTCTTAAATAAAACGCAGAAATTTGCCATGGAAACTGACTCCAAAATTGGGGGCTAAAGCTCAATACGATACCCTAATTTTACAACCTAAGATACGTCCAAGACGTAAACTTAGGTTGGGGAGGGCCTGCACCCCGAAATATCTTTGAAATTCGATTATTTATTAACACTTTTAAGAATATAAACGGAGCAACTTTTATACATACATAAAAATCAAAAAATTAATTCTTGAATATAAGACAACTATTTCTTGAAAGAAAGAAATTATTGTCTTTTAAATTGGCAATGGCAATTTCTTGAATATAAGACATTTATGTTTTAACCATTTAAGAAACTAATTTCTGAGCTGGTTAGGGCGATTGTCTGAAATACAAGACATTTATGTCATGTAAATTCAAGAAAGTATGAATCTTGAAACTTTAAGACAATTTATTTTGTGTGTAGTATTCATGTATCGGTTTCGGTATAGTTCATTAAGGCCCGGTATTACGTATAAATTGACTGAGCAGTTAAACATTCTTAGGCCTTATAATGTTTATGTTTAATGTTATTTCCCACTGTGCACGCCAGTATTCTTGACAATATATAAAAATTTATTTTTTGCAGCGCATGAAAAAACTCTGGAGTTTCTTGAACCTGTTTAACGATGTGTTTACGTAAAATGATTTATTCGTTTAGCAATAGGACTTTTAAAGCATATTTGAGTTTGAGATACGACTAAATTGCGTTAAATAAATTCTTAGTCTTATTCAACGTTTGAGCAAGGCACTTAGTTTTGTATGATTTTATAAACAATGCTTCTTCGCAACAAGATGGGAGCGGATAGCCAAAAATACCGAAGCCTTCAGTATTTGGCTGCCGAGGATGGATATTAGAACGTATACTTCGACAAAAAAGAAACTAACGTTTGTCTAGTATGACTTTTTATAACGTTATAATTTTTCTCCTACCCACGCTTTTAATGAAGTATTTAATTTTTTCGTCAGTTTTTAGTAAAATATCTTAGTTTCCACCGATCAAATTTTAATACCGGAATTTTTCATTCTGGTAGAAATTTGCCGGAACTGAAACCGGAGTTCCGGTTGCACTTTGGCCGAAGTCAGAGGTAGGCGAAATCAGGCAGTCAAATGATGTAAATAGTTGGAGGTCGATCTTCTGTCATAGCGGGAGCTACAGGCAGACTTCCGGTTGTACCATGGGAATAGATCTGAAAATGTGAAAGTATATATTCAAAACTTGAAAAATTGAAATTTAATTTATATGGTTACTCCATTAGGGCTTAATTAGAAAGCGGGGCACCACTAAAAGTAAACATGGGCTGTTGTTTGTCTACTCTGCAAAAACATTTTACTGAAAATGACTTAGCATTATTCTGCTGATTTAGTTTTACGCCTTATTTTACTGAATATTAAGTAGACTTCCGGTTGTACCCTGAGAATAGATCTGAAAATGTGAAAGTATATATTCAAAACTTGAAAAATTGAAATTTAATTTATAAGGTTACTCCATTCGGTTTCAGGACTCTTACAGAGTCTTTCAGATACCAATCCAATTGATTCGGACTCAAAAAGGGGTTCCTTCCTATCTACCCTCCCCCTCTCATATTCCGGGTTGATACAGTAGACTTCATTTAACAACTGTCTTGGTATACTTGCTCGTCATTCTGAACAAATCACTGCGGGAAAAATTTAGCTTATGGGCACAGCCCGAAGTTTGGCTCTGGCGGAACATCGACCTCTGCGTCTGATAATATCTGCCGCAAGTTCCGGCAATGTCGGTAAAGACATTTTCTAGTTTTTAAAAAAATTTATCGTTTGGTGCGTTTGGTTTCAATTACGCTCCAAGAAAAAAGAGCCACCCTGGACTATTCTTACTTACAGCCCTAATGGAGTAACCTTATAAATTAAATTTCAATTTTTCAAGTTTTGAATATATACTTTCACATTTTCAGATCTATTTCTCAGGGGGGTACAACCAGAAGTCTACTTAATATTCCAGTAAAATAAGGCGTAAAACTAAATCAGCAGAATAATGCTAAGTCATTTTCAAGTAAAATGTTTTTGCGAGTGCAGACAAACAACAGCCCATGTTTACTTTTAGTGGAGTTACCGCTTTCTAATTAAGCCCTAATGGAGTAA
>JASANG010003413.1:0-69238 GCA_030248215.1 Enoplolaimus lenunculus
TCGAAAACGTAATTACAACCGATTCTAGCATTTTATTGTACTGGATCATGTAAGTACTTCACTGAATTTTGTTTGATGTGGCTATTAAGTAGTTGTTAAACTTTGGGATCCTATGAAAAATTTGGCCCGAACAAACCAGCATCTTACCGCCATGTGCTCATGACTATGATTATTTATGTTTAGCTGTGCAATTATAAACGTGTGTGTCTACTGTTATATATATGCTGTGACTAAAGGTATTATAGTTAAATTTTTGCTTACGTAATCGACTTTAGTGGAAGTTAATTAATACGGATTTAATGCCCCTGAATTAAAAATAAAGCTCCTTGTATATGTCCAAGTATAGAGCTAATATATAGAACAGGGCCGGAACAGTATTATAAGCATTTTCGTAAGCCTAAGCGTAAAGATGAGCGTATTCCTAAGCCTAAGCAAAAACGTTACGCTAAAGCTTAAACTGACTCTATTACAGCCCCGCTGGAAAACGGTCCGGCCGTGTTCTATGCATGGGCCAAGTATAGTATCATTACTTTAAATTTGAAGCTCATTCGAGAAAATATTCGTCTAAAATTTGTTTAATCCAGGTCAAATGATTTCTTGCAGTTTGCATTTCAAGCAGATAAAACTTCTGGTTATTTAGCTTCACTCGGTTCTGGTACGAATTTTATCGGATACCTAATTTTGGATCATCTTTAAGTATTGGGCTTCGGTCGAAAGTCAAAAATATTCCGCCCAAATTAATAGGTAAAGATCGCCAAGTATGTTATATTATACGTGTAACCAAACGTTTGTGTTGTGAACCCATTATGCCTAGAAGTTTGTTGTGTACGTTTTTATCTTTATTTTCGTTTAACTTTAGTATTAGTAAAGTATATTTACTTCAGTCGCTGGAGCTGTCTCACATAGTTTTATTGTCAAGCGGATAAAGTTAATCTGGTCTAGAAATATTTTTGAACGCCATATCTAGTAAGCTAATGGCTTCGCCAAATAGTTTCATGTTGCATAAAGTCATTAAATTTCAATATTCTGTTACATATGCAACAATGAGCAGGGTGTAACCGGATGCCCGTTTCCGTTAAAAATCCGTGTCTGTTTCTGTTGAAGAAATACTGCAAATTCTGTTATTTTAAGCTCTGTTGGAAATCACGTATATATCTTGAAATTTTTCATTATAGATGTCATGAGATTGTTCGAAATGAAATAAAAATTATGAAATTGATCCGAAATCTTATAAAATTTTCGGGTATATGTGCAATGTTTTCTTTAAAATTTTAGAAAGCCCGGCGAATATTTGCATACCTCAATTGGGTTGGCAGAAAAATACAACATCTTTGAAACAATTATATATACTTCAATATCCGTTTTCCATTTCCGTTATTTTTACTATCCGTTTGCAACCTGACAAGTGTAGGTAAAGGTGGGTTGTGGTAAAAGAAATCAGCGTGTCTTTAATCCGCATTAAAATTTCAAGACTCCTGCTCTCTTAAATTTTCAAGACATAAATGTCTTGTATTTCAGACATTAAATATTTTTTAAATATATACCTTAAAAATTTGTTTTTAAATGATTTAATAAATGTCATATTCAAGAAATTGCTATTGCCAATTTATAGGACACTAATTTTCTGATTTTATATATTGTAAAAATAGTTGCTCGGTTTATATTCTTAAACGGGTATATAAACAATGGAATTTCAAAGATATTTCGGTTTAGCTTTTTCTCCCCCAACCTAAGTTTACGCCTTGGACGTGCCTTAAGTTGTAAAATTAGGGTATCGGGTTGAGCTTTAGTCCCCACTGTGGGACTCGGATTCTATGGCAAATTTCTGTGTTTCATTTCAAACATATTTGTCTTATATATATTTCAGAAATATTTTTCTTAATCGTTAATAAAACAAAGTCTTAAATTTATGACATTTCAGTGTCAAAAATCTTAGACCAATATTTCTGAAAAATTTTAAAAATAAAAGGGGTGAATGCAAAACATATATGTCTGGAGTATGTATCAAGACATAATTGTCTTAAATTTCACACAATATTTCTTTAATACAAGACAAGTTATTTTGTGTTTAGAGTAAGCTTAAAAGCTTTGACTAATTTTTTGTTTAGGCTTATTCTTTACGTTGGGGATTAGGCTTAGAAATATGCTTTTATACTAAGGACGCCCCTCAAAGTTAACATTTGTCGAGATATACATCGTAGCCACAAATAACAATTCATCCATATCGGCAATATCGCCAGCCATGGCAGCAATTGACACCATTTTTATGTTTCTGGGATCCGTGTCCGTTAAATATAAAATGCCCGAATTTTCGTTATTTTTATGCTCAAAATTAAGTCATATATCATGTAACATCTCACAATTTTCAATACAAATATGCTGCAAATGTTTGATATAAAATAAAAATTACAAAATTCATCCAAAATTTTAAAAATAGTACAAAAATAAAAGTCACATTTATTCTAAAGCTAAAGATTTGAACACAGGTTCATCGTCTGGAATGCGTTTGCTATTATCATTTAGTTATAGGAGGAACGATTTATATGTGATAAAAAACACTCATTCTCAGCATAAATTTGTAGTATTTTTATAAAAGAACACACAAAAAAGTATTTCTGAGTTTATTCAGAAAAGTATTTTCTGTGGCAAATCTGAAAAGTTTTTCCGATATTTAAGACAATTTTTCTAAAAATAACTGGAAAACGTAATTTTCAGACTTTATTTCAAAATAATTTTTGCAAACTTTTCTGTGATAACAGAAATACTTTTCAGGTGCACCTTGCTAATAATATTTCTTAAATGTAAGAAATTTTTTCTTAAATATCACAAATGATATTTTGAGTGAAGCAGCAACTGACATCGATGTTTAGCTCAAGGCGGAAAGTTTTAAACGTAAATATATTATTTTTTAGGTTTAAACGTGCACATTAGTGCCAGAATGTCAATTATTCGTATTCGTTATACACTTCCCTTGTTCCCCTGCCCAATAAAAACTGTTGCTTCCAATTCTCAGCCATACCATTTTAATAGCTGAAAAATTACTAACGCGAATCAATTTTATATACAAATTTAATTTTGACATTGAACTATCAACAATGATACTGGGTGACATTATAGTGAGTTGACGTAAACAAACCCCATCCGTTGTGGTTACAATAATATATAATTTGTCAATAAATGCAACGCCCATTTGACTGGTGTTTCAGCGTCGTTCAAATATAATAATTTATTTGTTCGCGACTTGAAGGCTGTAACGCAAATTCGGAATTGCAAAAAGCGTACGTTACTATTGTCATATTAATAAAACTGGAACACTGCCACACGTTCAGCAATTCAAAGCTTTAATCCAGCTATTTTTTGAGCCGAAAAAATTTACATTTTTCTATGAAAGATAACCACATTTGTACATGACAGGAATAATAGTAAAATTTGGTTATTTTCTGTTAAAAACCAACCGCTGCTTTTAGATACGAATTTCATAATTGAAATTGTCGTTGGGTTTGGCTGTAGGACGATCGAGATAAGAAGCTTGAACAAGCAAAAAATGTAAAAGTAGAAAAAATCTGACCATTTTTGACAAACGCCGGCTGGGGGTGGAATATGACGGCAAAAACACCTTTAATTGTACGGATGTGTATTCGTTGTTACAGATCGCGGCCCATGTATAGAACAGGGCCGGAACAGTAGTATAAGCATATTCCTAAGCCTAAGCTTAAGCCTAAGCGTATGGATGAGCCTATTCGTAAGCCTAAGCAAAAAATAGTCTAAAGCTTAAACTGACTCTATTACAGCCCCTCCGGAAAACGATTCGGCCCTGTTCGATACATGGGCCCAGATCGCTTAATTGAGTTCATTACCGTACGTTTAATGTTAAATATTTCATATGTGGAATTAGAATTTTAATTTAGATAATTAGTCGCAAGCATTGGTAAATTTTCATCCGATTAACCTTACTCTAAATACACCATTATAGACGAGGCGGAGTCTATTTAAATCCGCTTTGACACAATACGCTTTGTTAAGTGGACTAATTGCGATCCTGTATCGGCTTACCTGACCTTTAGTGTTTACTAATTGATTTTCGGAAGTTTGTATTTCAATACAATTTAAAATTTTAAATATTAAAAATTTGCATGGCATAGTAGGATTGACACCGGGCCATGTTACTTTTAGGGCCGTTCCGGTTTGTGGTGGGTCTGTAAAAAAGTAGGTTTTCATTTCAAATTACATTTTTTTTGCTTAGGCTTAGGGTTAGGAAAACGCTTTTGCAACGCTTAGGCTTAGGCTTAGGAACACGCCTTTGCAACGCTTAGGCTTAAGCTTAGGAATACGCTTATGCAACGCTTAGGCTTAAGCTTAGGAATACGCTTAATCTGCTGTGACGGCCGTAAAAATAACATTGGCCTGACAGATATTAAAAGCTTGAGAGTGAAAAAGACCAATTCTTAGCTATAAACTTTTGAACGTAAAGTCAGAAACTAATACAATCTCTGTCTTGCAGCATAATTTTGCGGCAATAATTTCCACGCTGGAATGAGTTTACTAAAAAATTAAATTCAGTTCCAGTCGTATGCGGAACAGGAACAGGAAGAGGAATTTAATTTGTTTGCATAATTAAATGAAACATAAAATTAAAACACAATATTTTTAATAATTTCTACATTTTACACAAAATGATATCCAAAATAAAAGCAAAAAAAACAATGAAACATGAGATCAATATATAAACCAACATAATGAAAGAAACAAAAATAAGGTACAAGAATTTTGAGCAAAGCGAAGCCATTAATTCAGGCGGCACAACATATTTACGAATACTGCAGCAGTTACTGAGTTGAAAAATGGTAATTTATTCGCATTTTTTGTCTCATTAAGATGGACCCATGTATAGAACAGGACCGGAACGTTTTTCTGCGTGGTTGTAATAGGGTCAGCTTAAGCTTTAGACTAACTTTTTTGCTTAGGCTTAGGCTTAGAAAAATACTTATATATACTACTGTTGCAGCTATGTTGTATACATGGGCATTTAAGATGCATGCAAACGTACAACGATTTTAGGTTATAGCAAGATTTACTTATAGTTCCAGCAAAATGTTCAACAAAGCAGTGATTATTGGTACACTGCAAAAAAATGGTGAGTCAAATGGACTGTCTCCGAAATAGGCTTTTCGAGACTACACAAAATGAGTCAAATGTAACTTTATTAGCCGTTTAGTATTTGATGTACTCGGCTATACAATAATTAATTGATGATACGCAATTGAAGCCAAAAATGTTGATATAAAAATAAATTACAGACAAGAATCGGCTTACTTGCATATACGAGAAATAAAAAAACAATCCAAGACGATAAAACCAAATTTACAAATACTGAGCTAACGAATCTTTATCGTTTGAATACATAACGCAACGATTTTCTTCATTGCTCAACGGTGAACCATAAGCTAAATGAACGCTAGAATGTAAATCGCTCGTGTTGATTGAATTGTACCCTGAATCAGGAGTAACTTTTTCCAGTCCAATTCGAGTCACGAAACATGGAGCAAGCTGGACTTGAGTACTTGGGGTTCCATAGTTCAGTTCAACAGCTGTTGGGTCGTTGTGTATGTGTCCTGTTACAGAATCGTTGAACGAACTGATGCTTGCTGTTTCGTGAGGACTGCCGCTAATATACGCCATCGAAGAGAATGGTTCATATTTGAGCGAAAAATTGTCCGCACCGTCAGAGTTAGGAAACGGGTTCGCTGAAGTTAAGCCAATCCTGATTGGATAGTCACAAGGATCACTTGACGCCTGTTGACAGGACGACGTTGGTGCTCTATCAAAATGGTTGCGGTCTTCGCAAAGCGATGATTGGGTGTCTGTTTCTGATACGTTTGGCTTCAGCGACGAATTTGCTGAAAAATTTATAATTTGATTGGGTGAACCGGAACTGTTGGCATTGAAAATTGCCGATGTATTGCAATGTTGCTTCGATTCGCTGTATTGCACACTGCGCGCCGACACTGGTGTTTGAGGCGAAGTGCAATTAATGTGCGTGTTGTAGCTTGAACCGAACGGTAAACCGGTATGAAACATAGGCACTAACGGAAATCGCTGCTGGTCGGAGTTTGCTGGCGCGGCGAGAACATCTTGAAGATACTGAATGTATTCTGCAGCGTTCCTTAACGTATCGACCTGAAATGAACCAAAATGGAGTGTCTTACTTATGTTGAATTGCCAAATACCTGTTTGGGATAGTTTTATTGAACTCAATTATATCAAAGTTCACTGATTAGTCAAAGAAAATCCTGACGAGCGAATTTAGTCAGCTCTTGGTAAATTTCTGTAAAAGAAAAACGTCGGCATGCCGAAGATTGCTTGTAACCCTAATAGTTATAGTGAAATAATTTAAAAAGTCCTAATTTATGCTTAACTAATTAAGCTAATATGCAAATTAGCTATTAGCTAACTATTAAATTATCAGTCTTAAAGGTTTATAAAAAATTTATTCCGCGATTGCTCTAACCTAAAAACCGTTTAGTGCTGAATTTGATTACTTGTAACCCCTAATAATTAGTGAAATACATTTCCGAGCCTTAATTTACGCTTAACCAATTATGCAAATTATCCTGTAGCTAATAAACGACTTAACATTTTTAAACCCCAATGCGAGCTAACACCCCAGGATAATAGGTTTTCAAACAAAAAACATTATCAAAATCGGTCCAGCTGTTCGTGAGATACTTTTCGGACTGACAGACGGACCGACAGACGGACATCAACCTTCTAGTCCTCGATAACAAAACATAAAGCGCTTCGCTCAATACAGAACAAGCCTACTGCAGAAGATGTATTCATTCTATTTTACGGTATAAAATACAAAAATTAACAGAAAACTCGTTGTAAATTTGTTAACTTTTTTTGTAATTTATCACTGATATTTTCGTGGGGAAGATGATGCAATTTGTTTGCGTGAGGCGTAAAGGTGGATCCAAACCGTCCATATTTCAATTCTGTATGACCAGACTAACAAATCCGTGATGCTTACTTTGCTCATTTTTTTCGTTCTCAAACTTGCACACGGGATATGATCACGTAGCTGAACAAACGCCAAGTTCACTTGATTGACCCGTCTGCGCTCACGAGCATTACGCCGTTTGACAGCTTCTGGGTTTTTAAGCGCAACTGGTTTGCATGCAGACTTTGAGTAACCAGATAATTTTTTCGTTTGGCCAGACGGTTTCGGTACACCGATTGATTTTGGCATAACTTTGCTCAGAGTAGTTGTTGAATCAGTGGCGTTTGAATCGGGCAAATTTGACCGTAGGTCTTGGCTGTTTAACGGAGAACTCGGTGAGCTGCTACTGAACGAATCTGATGACGACGTTGGACGGCAGTATGAAACACCAGACAGCATTTTTTAAAACAATATTTATTTGCTATTTGTTCTACAAAATGCAACAAATGTATTCGAGGAAACTATTAATTGAGATGCGGTACAGAAAACGTTGTTTTTAGCTGAATTCAAGAATTTAGCTGATACTCAAGATGGCTCATTCGTAGAATACAGCCGGATCGTTTTCCGGCGAAGCTGTAATAGAGTCAGTTTAAGCTTTAGACTAAGATTTTTGCTTTAGGATTTGGCTTGGGCTTAGGCGCATCTTTCCATTTTGGTTTAGGCTTAGGCTTATGGTTAGGCTTAGGAATATGCTTATACTACAGTTTCGGCCTTGTTCTATACATGGGCCGTCAAGATTTATCCAAAAGAGGCGAATAATAAAATTATTCTACGAAAATCAAGCCCATTGCATATTCTGGCAGATTCTACACTAAAAACGTTTGAACGCTGTCTCAGAGTCAAGTATTTTCAATGTAGCATTCCGATTGACCAAATCAAACTGCAGGTGTAACAAATTCAAGTGATATGCAACAAAATTCACAGGTGCGAATTGATGTAAACAACAAAATTCCAGTGAATAATTTGCAGCTGCAAGAACTTCAAAGCTGCTTTGTGAGCCCAAATTTGCGCATGCAAGTTGCATGTGCAAGTTTTTGCTGCACAAACTTGCACGTGTGAATAGGGCTTAAAACATGTAATTATAATTATTTTGTATAATATCCGTCAAATTCTGAATCTATATGCTGGTTCAATGCACTAAAGTACACAGCCTCGTTGCATCAAGAATGCAGCAAATTTCCTTAACATTTGCTGTCTGATTCCCGCTTTGGCTTAGGCTTAGGTTTAGCAAAACGCTTACTTATGACTAATCGTTTGCCTATACCTTAATCTTAAATGTACAAACTAAAAAAATACCAACCACATATACTTGAGATCGAAATAAAAATTGCCAGGATAGCTGACGTTCGTTAAGCTTAAAATCATTCCTCAATTCATGTTACAAAATTTATTTTGGGCCTAAAATACACGTTACTTGTTGAGCTTTCAAAAATAACTGATGAATTTTTCGCAAATGTTTACTGCGAAATTTGATAAATAATACCACTACGGCATACTTATATTTGAGTTATATAAGTACCCTTGGAAACACCAATTGTGAAAGTCGCTACTATGGATTGAATTGCTGACAAAAGACAAAAAACTCGTAGGTTGCAAACAATGTTGAGTTGTTTCAGCGTTGGATTCAAAACACCTTCAATTGAACTCATTTTCATCGAAGTGTAACAATTCCAACTGTGTCTACGCTTCAAGTCATACACAATATTGCTCACCGGAATAAATAATATCACATTTTACTGCTGGTAACGCCTCTATAACGCCTGTATAGATTTGAAACAGGCATATACGCCTGACAATGAAAGCGAATACATTTCAATTCCCTTGAGACGCGTAGTAGAAATATTAAAATTGTAGTTTTCAAATTTTCGACGAATCAAAATTGTTTGACAAAGCAAAGGTCAATGAGAAAATGTTCGATGGCAGTTGAAAATTTAGCCAATCTGAATTATAGATTGAAACAAACGTATTGACAAAACACAACTTTATTTACAATTCGAACAAATTACTCAACACTAGCAACGAATCGCATACAATGTTTAAGATTGCAGTAGTAGCTACTGGAGGGGGGTATAATAGCATCGACCATGCCAACGGTGCAAAAAGTTCTGTGATTCAAAAATGGTTCGTCTAAATTTCACAGGCAATTTTCTACCGAAACAGCACGAAAAGACAGCAGTGATACGACACCAGTAAAAAAATTAAGAGCCTTCGGCGTTAATGGTATAACTCTTACAATGGCGTAAGATTTATTAAAAAACGCGTTTTAGAAATTATCCTTTCTCACCCAAAAATGCTATTAAATTTTACTAGTGCTCATTTGAGTAATAACTGAACGCGTTAATATTACATTTTTTAATATTATTCTAAAAAATTAAGCCGTATTCACACGTGCAAGTTTTCGCTGCGAGAACTTTCAGCTGCAAATTGCAAACAGAACTTGCATTTTTTCAATCAGCCAATGAGAAAGGGGCTGCAATATAAATTCAGTGAACTTGCATGGTTATTCATACATGTGAACTAAATTCCTAGCTTTGATTTTTAATGGATTATTTGCAGCTGCAAGTTGTTCAAACCGGAATTTTGACAAAACTTGCAAGTGCAATTTGCCTCTGAAAGTTCTCGCAGCAAAAACTTGCACGTGTAAATAGGGCTTTATACTTTTCCTAACTACGTTACGCTTAATTTTACTTCTATACACGAAGCAATCAGGATTGCTGAAACCCAAAAATGGCAAACTTTAAGATTGCCTGCAGTTTTTCTTATTTGGAACAAAAAAATTCTTTCCCAATTGAAACTTTTACTGAATCTCGCTAAACTTTGAACATTTTCAAACACCAAAATCGAACAAATTACTCATATTCAATGTACCGAATATCAGCGTTCATGAATTCATTGCTTGTTATGCTTAGCGACTGTGTTTTCTTTAGGTTTACCATTCGGTCCAAGATATAAACAGTAAAAAAATTAGTGTCAACAAAAATTTTGCCTTACTACGGACAAGGCCTCGGCATGTTGTTAGTTACCGCGAATACGAACCGCCATCAACAAACTAAAAAATCACAACCACCGCTGAATCATGAGGCTGTCCATTTTAGGCCCCCAAAATGAATCGTAACCAAATCATTAAAAACGAGTTAATAACATTGCATTTAGTTTCTCGCTCGCTTCGCTGACGAGTTTATTATCCGTCCGTCATTTTAAATTTCTCAGTTCGTCACTGACAGCATTTTATAAAAAGACACAACAACTCAAGCACATTTAAATACGGTCGGAATGTTTCTTTACGAGTTCATATATTCCATTGGACGGACACTAAGTTTTTTTTAATTAAACGCTTCAAGACAAATGAGCAATAATTTTACTGTCTACTGCGTTTCAATACCACTGTACCCATCTTAAGAAAATGCGTCAATTGTGTCTTGTGTGCGCCCAAAGAATTAGTATTCAGCTGTTCAACCATTAATTTTTTAAAATACGTTTTATGTTTTATAGAATTTTCAAAATAATAAAATTGTTTTTTCGACCGAAACTCGTACACAACTCGTCATATAATTCGGTGTCATTGATGCCGGATCAGTAAGGAACCGATAAATTTGAGGTCAGATTTAGCTAAAAAACTAAAACATTGCGTCTAAGGCAGCTGATGCTACTCGTCGATAATGGATCATTGACGCGGTGCCTTTACAATCAAGAATAGAAGATTTGCTATTTACGGGCTGGTAGAAAAACCGGCCAATGGTTAACTTTTAGGGGCGTAACAGTAGATTAAGCACATTCTTAAGCCTAAGCCTAAGCGTTGAAGAAGTGTTTTCCTAAGCCTAATAAAGCCTAAGCCTGTTAAACAAAAAAATGTAATCTACAATCTAAACCTACTCTTTTATAGACCCACCAGAAACCTGGACGCCCCTTAAAGTAACATAAACCAATGAAAGCCCTAAAACCCAGTCTTCTGGCATACGTTTGTCAAAACACGAAAAACTTGTCAAAAGTTCATTAAACCTTGAAATTTACTGCTGCAAAAATGGTTAGTTAAATTGACTCTCTTCGAAATAGATTCTACGGAACTTACAAAAACTGAGTCAAATTCCACTCCGCCAGAGTCGAATTCGACTCACTGAGTTGCACGTTTCACTCTGGCTGAGTTGAATTTGACTCAGTTTGTGTAGTCCCGTAGAACAGTATATTTGGGAGAGAATCAATTTGACTCACCATTTTTTGCTGTGTGTAAACAAACCATGCCGTTTCCTCATATTATGTGTACATTTGTGGATGCCTGATACAATTAGTTTTACTAAAAGTTTTTCAAATAAATACTTAACCTAGGATTTGTCAAGCTGAAACCCAAATTCAAATCAGGTAAAAATTCATTTATTCTTTTAAATTTTATTGAGAATTTGCAACCAAATTTCAGTAAAATTCCAATTTTAATAAGACCATCTTGCACCGAATTAATAATTGAGTCAAACGAGCAAACTTACGTTGAACTGAACCAATGAATGTCCTTGATAAAACTCTTAAGCTTTTATAATCAATGTTACTAATTATTAGCATTATTGCTAACTTTATGTCGAAGCGAATGTTACTAAAACAAACATAACCGTGTAAAACCGTTGTGAAATACGACGATTTTCGCAACAGTCAATTATCCTCATATAAATCGATAATAAAAATTTACTTCAAATTTGATAACAACGCGTAAACGAGACGAGAAAAGCAATTAAAACCGCATTTTAAAGTTATAAAAAGTATAAAAATTTTGCAATTTCAACGACTGTTTGGACTAAGATTACTTCCCGGTCAGACATTATAAAATTTCAATTTCAACTTGAAACTCAATCTCGTGAACTCTCGCAGACAGAATTTTATTTTAAACGGCTCTCTGTGACCAACGTCATTGAGCGAGTCGAATTGAACCGTTTGGAGGTACATTGTAACTCATAGTTGCTCAAATTACTGAGCGGTTGTAAATGTGGAATTTTGGCTTCCGCTGGCAGTAAATATTTTTCAGCGGCAGAAATTCGAACTTACAAAAACATTTGTAATATTAACCGCGTTGGGCACTATTCACACGTGCAAGCTTTTGCTGCGAGAGCTTATAGCTGCACATTACACGTAGAAGTTGCATTTTTTCATCAGCCAATGAGAAAGCGGCTGCAATAAACTCAGTTATACTTGCATGGTTATTCACACATGTGAAATATATTCAAAGCAATGATTTTTAATGAATCATTTGCAGCTGCAATTTTTTCGAATGAGATTTTGGACAAAACTTGCAAGTGCAAGCTGCAGCTCCAAATTATCGCAGCAAAACAGCTTAAAACTTTCCGTTCTGATTACATACCTGTTCAAGAAAAAATATTTCTTACAAGTTTGTCCAAACATTCCGTCCATGAATAAAAAATATTTAACTGCTACAAAACTGAAACCATCAAACGGTTGCATCTTCAAAAATAAAACGCGATGCATAAATTCAATTTCTATTTTGGCAAAAAGCGAAATTAGTAAATTCTGAGTTAAACTTGTTCGGGTAACAGATCGTTTGAGCTGTGTTAAATACAAGCCACGCCCGATTTTAATTGGCTGTTCAATGATATTTGTGTATTTTGTTGACATTTTAACCCTGTTACTGACGCGTTTATCATTCAATTTACACAATACTAAAAGAATCACTTTTTTAACTGCGCAAATTTCACTAAAACTCTTACAATATTTATTAATATATTTGCAGTTTTCGAAGTACAATAATTGCAAACAAAACATTAATAGCCTTAGGCTTATACTTACAGTAACAATTATTATTATAATTGAAAAACGTTTCTTATAATATGAACGCAGCCTCCTGTGGAGTGAATCAAAATGCAAATATGTTGGTGTAACGCGGTGAAATATTTATGCAATAAATGAACGCATAAAATACAAAATGCCACATATATCATTGGTATTTTGAAAAAAATTGCACTTAATCCTGTCCAGCATTTGAGAATTTCGGTCCATGTAAAGATCATGGGCGGAACGTTTTTATGTGGGACCATGATAGAATAAAAGCTTAAGCTTTAGACTAATTTTTTTGCTTGGCGTAAGCTTAGGTTTAGGCTTAGGAATAAACTCATTATTACGCATAGGCTTAGGTTTAGGCTTAGGAATAAAGCTTAAAATACTGTTCTGCTCCTGTTCTTAACATTGGTCAGTATTTCAATGCTAAACAGTATCATATAGAGCCGTTCACGAATATTTTGCTATGGATGCAGTTGCGGTCTAAACCCACGACGTACGGATTAGCGTTCGTTGTAGCGATAACTTAAAGCAAATTCGACAGTCGCACTAGCATAACCATGCCTATTAATTTCAGCGACTTTCAATTAACCCAAAATATACGTTTGTAAAACTTATTCAGAAGAATAGAACTTTGAATCATATTAGCTTCTGATACTTTAAATCTAAACCCCCATTGGCTCAAACCGCTAACGTATCAACAGTATTTGGTACATAAAAATTTGCTAAAGCAGCTCAAATGTTGTACCATTCGGTAAGAAGTTTCAGCAAAAAAAACTGTTAAAAACATAGTATACCGTATTGACCCGAATAAGAGGGGAAGGGTAATAAGAGGGGGTCCCATTTTAAGTCCGAATCAATTGGAGTCCGTATTCCGAATAAGAGTCCCTAAGCGGATAGGGTCCCTAAACCCTAAGAGTCCATAAATGTCAAATAACCCTAATTATAGCGCATAGATGACTACAGGACCAAATAACTTGAGTTCGAAACTTTAAAGCGTACTTAAATTTTGAAAGCACATTCCTAAGTATAACCTTGTATTATCGCTCAAGACGAATAAACGTTTAATTCGACGGATAATTGCAGTACCGGATACCTATCAGTAACGAAGGGTGGTGGGGCGTGGGTTAAAAATAGGATCATAGCAACAATTTCTTTTCCAGCAAAATCAACTCATTTGACAGCAAATTATAACAAATCAATAAAATGATTTAGCCAATATAAACAAATGGGGCGGAACAGTATTATAAGCATGTTCCTAAGCCTGAGCCTAAGCATAAAAATGAGCATATTGCTATGCCTAAGCCTAAGCCAAGCCAACAAAATAGTCTAAAGCTTACGCTTACTCCATTGTAGTCCCACAGAAAACGTTCCACCCCTGATCTTTACATGGGCCAATGATTACAACGCATTCGCCTGCGGTATACAGCGTTCCAAATCAAAATACAAGTTTTGCGTTAATTTAAAATACACAAATTTGGCCCAAAATCGCGCATAAATCGTTTTATAATATGCTGGGATTCAGGACAATCACAAATACAGCATCAGTGTCGGCAAATAGTCGATTTCAAAACACAATCTATCAACTCTGACGCTTGGTGATTAGCAGATTTAACGCCAATAACACCAAGCCAATCGTATAAACGTTTAATGTATTAAAAACAGCCACAAAAAAAATTTATCAAAAACAACAAAATCTGCCGACAAAAAGATTATTTTTGTTTAAAATACAAAATTGTTTTAAAATTTAAAATGAATTCTATTTTGATAAACCGATTGCAGGATTTTGTCATGATTTGGACACGAGACAGAATTGAAAACACAGCGTGTGACACACGGCATCGAATATAAAGATTTTGAAAATTGTAATTTAAGTAAAAGCGACAGTCATTTTAGACGCCTACGGCCGCGTGCCACCGCTGTTTTAAATTGTTATATTTGTGTGTGTGTTTTTGAGAATAAGAAATTGTCGTAATCGTGTTTCAAGGCTGAAGTTATGAATGTTTTTAAATACCGTCTTTTACACCGACGCTATAGAATTAAATATTCAATTGGGTGCATAAAATGATTATTAGCAATTGGTTTTGCTATACAAACAGATTCGACTCTGCCAGAGTCAAATTCGATTCACTGAGTCCCACGTTTGACTCTTGACTCAGTTTGTGTAGTCCGAAAAAGCCAATTTCGGAGAGAGTCAGTTTGACTCACAATTTTTTGCAGTGTATTCTAACGCCGGTCGTGAATGTACCTATGTTTATGCGCCAGATAAATTTATGGATTCCTGCCGTAAACCACGTACGTCGCCAACATTTTTACGAGAAAGTATAACTTCCTTTTTCAAGACTCTAAACCCTTCCAGTCCGCATAAACCTCCTGCCATTAAACCCTAAACTTGCATTCGAGACCAATTGTTTTACAGTGTAGTTTACCACACTGCCAAAAACGGTGAGTCAAATTGACTCTCTCCGAAATAGGCTTTTCTACGCAAACTGAGTCAAAATTCGACTCCGCCCGAGTCAATTTGAGGCGGCCAATTTTGCTCAGGCGTAGTCAAATTTTGACTCAGTATGTGTAGTCCCTACAGTCTATTTCGAACAGAGTCAATTTGACTCACTATTTTTTGCAGTACATGCATAAACTCGACAACACTGTTTTGCTCGTTCAAATGCTCATACTGCTAGCAAATAAGGTTTAAAATTTGAAAATATATTAGCATTCAGCTTAACACAGCGCTCAACAGCGCAGTTTGCTATAACGGTGTATCTGGATCGATACCGATAATAATTCGTTTGAGCGCCAAACTAAAGCTCAACTGCGCGCACGCGCGCCTTTTTAAGGTCAGAGCAATTTAATATATATTTAAAACGGTGCTATTATTTATTAATTAGCTTAATAGCAATTTCTACCGATGATTTCCGTCAATATTTGCCGTGTAAAGGCAATGTCTTCACGTTGTATACCTGCAAGTAAATAACCGTAAGTCTTTTAGATGGTCGGAAGCTATTTGATGTTTTAAAGCAAGAAACCACAGCGACGGCGAAGTGACGAAAAAAAGAATTTTCAATTTTTATGAATTGTTTCAAAATTAAAGCCTTAGTAACACGTGCAAGTTTTTGTTGCGAGAACTTTCAGCGGCAATTTGCATTTGCATGTTTTGTCCAAAATCCCGTTCGAAAACCTTGCAACTGCAAATAATTCATTAAAAATCAAAGACTACGAATTTAGTTCACATGTGTGAATAACCATGCAAGCTCACTGAATACACTGCAGCCGCTTTCTCGTTGGCTGATGAAAAAATGCAAGTTACGCGGTACAATTTGCAGCTGCAAGTTCTCGCAGCGAAAACTTTCACGTGTGAACAGGGCTTTGTGCGATTATTTACTGAAATCATAGCATCTAAAAAGTCTTTCGTAATTAATCCAAATTCGTTTTATACCTAAATTACCGTTTTCCCCTGAGCTTAAACTGACTCTATTACAGCAACGCCAGAAACCGAACTGATTCTGTGTTACACATGGGCCAATTTAATTTATTTCACCAAACTTTCGCTTACAGACTTGGTCCGCCTTATTTGTGAAAATATCATTTCAAAATAGCACCAATAATGTATTACTCAATACCGCAGTACAAACTTACACTTTCTTTACTGTTTACGTGTTGACAATAATTTTCAAGGCTGTTACGCTAAACGCAATACATTATTTTGAACTCACAATTTTAACAGTCGAAGTGAAAATTATTACGAAAATTTGCTGACAAATGGTGTAATATTTGTCAATTTTCGAATCACAAAGATGGAAAAATCGTTGAAATTGTATGATTGAAACCAATTTTGTACAGCAAAGCGTAAAACCACGACAGTCATTCTGTTCATGAATAGTGAAAATTATACGACTAATTTAGCTTAGACGCGTCCGGAGAAAAAAAATTATATTTCGAGGGGCAATGAATAACTTTGGGGGGTGCGACTCTACAATTGCAATGTAAGATTGTTTACTTTTAGACCGGGGAACGGACACGGCCGACCAGTGCACCACTGTACAGATGTCACTACACCCAGCGCCTCTGAATGTTAACGGAATTTAGAAGAATAGCAGCTGAGATCATATTTTTGAGCGAATGTGTGAGCTTTCGGGTTGCACAGAAATTTCTCGTGATTTTAGCTCATGTTGGTTTTGTACCAAGGCAATTTAATTATCTTTGTTGTGAACTAAAATTAGCAGACAAGTCAATTGACCGGCAGTTAACGAATTATACATATTTCAACTGAAAAATCTATCAGACCCTGAGATAAATTTCACGGTAATTTTATTCATTTCGATTGCTGTTTTGGTAAATAATTTTTGATTTTACATTCGAAAGTGTAACTCTATTCATAATTGTTGCATAGATCAGCAACCAATGCCAATATATTCTCAAATGTATATAGCATCTATTATACCAGTTGACAGTAGGTCCTGCAAACTTGGAACCAATCAATTGCGAGCTCCAACATTAGGCTCAGTAATTGCTTATTAGTTAACATTTTGCTAACTGATGATAGGTGGGTTGTGGGCAGACATTTCAGCAACATGGAAACTTGATGTCACAATCGTTACTTCGGCCAATGTTACTTTAAGGGGCGTAACAGTAGATTAAGCGTATTCCTAAGCCTATGTCTAAGCGTTGCAAAAATGGGTTCCTAAACCTAAGCCTAAGCGTAAGCCTAAGCAAAAAAATATAATCTAGAATCTAAACCGTCTCTTTTATGGACCCACCAGAAACCTGCACGCCCCTTAAACTAACATGGGCCATCTAAAGCTTGAAACGACAATAATATTAGGGTTTAACGTGAACTTTTGGTGTATACTTAAACGTGTCAGGCCAGCAATAAATACGGAAAAAAACTACCGCAAATGCGGGCAAAACAGCCAAACGCCACGCCTAATTTCAACTGCAATACTGAGTTGCAATTGTTCAAACTGCAAGAGTCGCTTGGGCGCGAAACTGTCGTTAAAAATTAATAATTTGTAAATGGCCACACAACAAATGATCAAATAAAGAGAAAGTAATTAAAAATTGAATATTTTTTGTGTGTCATCACACAGTTGATGCAAAAGTGACAGCGGGAGTCGAGTTTCGTTGAGGGCAGAAATTAGTGACCCGACTAAGAGGGGGGTAATAACAGGGGGTCTTGATTTTGAGCACCAGTCAATACGAGCTCGTATCCCTGATAAGAGACCGTAAGCGGATGGAGTCCACAAGCCGTATAATTAGAGTCCATAAATGTCAGTTATCGCTAAATTGTATAGCATTAATGAATCCAAAGCAAGAGTCCGAAACTTTAAGGCATACATAAGTTTTGAAAGTACATACGGACAGTTGCAATAAATACCAGTCCATAACCGAATAACAAGGGGATACGAGGGAGGGGTAATAAGAGTGGATTCCATTTTGAGCCCCAATCAATAACAGTCCGTTTTCCTAATAAGAGTCCGTAATCGGATAAAGTCCATAAACCCTAATTAGTGTCCATAAATGTCAATTATTACTAATTGTAGCGCATAAACGACTCCAGGACCAAATGAAGTTGAGTTCTTCGAAACTTTAAAAGGTACTTAAGTTTTGAAAGTATATAACCTTGCATTATCGCTTAAGCTTTTGATGCTAGGCAAAAACGTTTAATTCAACGAATAGTTGCAATATCGAGTATAATATCAGTAACGAAAGGAGGCAGAAGGAAGGGTCAAAGATAAATAACAGTCCGTAACCGAATAACAGGGGTACTTTCTGGAGATGTCAAAATAAATATCAGTCTCCCCCCTGTTATTCGGACCCCTACAGCATGGTACGACGGGTGGACAATGAGGTCGGCCACTGTTACATACTGACAACTTCAATCTCTCGTTCAATGAAAATTTTGTCAACAACATTTAAAGAATTCGATCTTAGAAAATTTTTCCTCGTGCCATCAAATAAGAATTCCTGGATGCGTGGCTGGCGTTGATTTTAACATGGTTTACCGCGACACTGTAGGAGACGAGCGACTCAATTTGACTGTCACAGTTTTTCAAGTAAAATTTCCATCGAAATACACTTTTGATGCTCAATGACCAGTCATTTTTTTCGGCTTTGGAGCTAATTTGTTTAACTGATGCACAACTTACAATTTGAACGCACCAAATCAGTTATTTGACCTTAACTCGTAAACTATTATCGTTTGACGGCAGAAAACTTGACAACTTTCATCTCAGCTCGGCAAGTCGCGTCTACTGGTACGTTTAATAATTGACAGTTGCAAACGTGGCGCCGTGGGAGTTCAAAGAATCGAATTTTTCAAAAAATCAAACTTAGGTTTTGAACGTTGACGGGTGGTCATGGGAAGCTCAAATATTGAAATTTGTCTTAATAATCCGACCCATATTTGATCGAATATGGGTTCGTAAATGAATAACCGAACTGACACTATCCTATTCGGAGCTTTTACAGATATGCAGTGTTGTGAACATAAAATAGTCTGAACCTTAGGCACTAAAATCATATGGTTAGTAACATTTGCCGTACGTACGCAAATAGAAACAAGCTAGTTTGCTATTTCAAACTGGTTTATTCAGCGGACACATTAGTGCGACGTTCACAATATAAAATTCAGCCAGGCCACGTGTCATAGCCCAGAGTGAACAACCATTCGCTATCCCTACCTCAACAAACGCTTTCCGTTGACTCTACCTCAATATGCTTAACTGAAATTTTTCGTATGAGTAGGGTCGACGAGTTGCAGGGGTGAAATTTTTTTAGTTGAAATAGGGATAACTATTCATCGTTGACCGTGGGCTACGACGCACTTTGGTTCCCGGCCGAAAGTTATATTGTGAACAGACCATAATTCGTCGTAGTGATTGCATTAGAACGCAATGTACGTACGTATGCAAATTAAAAACTTGGCGAAAACCATCTTAAAACACGACTTCGCTGAAATGAGGTCATGAATAGAAACAGTAAGAGGTTATACTTTGTTGTGCCCATATATAAAACAGGACCGGATCGTTTTACGGAGGGGCTGTAATAGAGCCAGTTTATAGCTTTAGACTAATTTTTTTGGTAGGCTTAGGTTTAGGCTTTCGCTTAGGCTTTGGCTTAGGCTTAGGCTTAGGAATATGGTTATACTACTGCTCCGGCACTGTTCTATACATGGGCCTTTGTTGCAAGGTTTACGATAAAAACTAACGCTGGGTTTACATTCTTCCATGATTAATCGTATCAATAGTGTATAATACAAGGGTGTGCAACTCTTGGGGCTCCGCATGGTGCACGATGTACCATCTGGCGTTGCGGTTTTAGCCGACCACATCTTGTTCAGAGGGGGCTCGCTATCACATGATCACACTGAAAAACTATAAGGAGAACATGTTTAATGCCGCTTAAATAAAGTGTCATGGTTCGCATAGGTTGTACCCAGTGGCGGATCCAGGATTTCAAAATGGGGGGGGGGGGGGCAAACTTTCCCAGGTAAAACTTACTTTTGACCCATAATGTAGTGTCCCAAATGAGAGATGAGGAAATAAGACGGAGCTTATTATAAGCTGCTTATACTATTGTGTATAAAACAAAGAAATAAACAGCGTAGAACAGCAATTGACACTCTACATAATTTTTGTCGAGATGCTGTTGGGGGGCCACGGCCGGGGTACCCCCTCGTGGATCCGCCATTGGTTGTACCCCTCATCTAAATAAAGGTGGCGAGTAGGCCAAAACGCAACACGTGCCAGGAACATTCTTTTCTACGCAGAATGTACCCATTTGCATACTCTTGTTAGTATGCATCATCCACTCTTGATCGTATCAAAAATGCATAAATATTAATCGCTAAGGTTGCAAAACTGTATTACTTAAACACTTTTTTAGCATTTTAGCCATATTATGAAAAAATTTCTAAACTCGAAACGCCATTTAAGAATTAAATATTTCTTCAACGAAAACTGTTTTTTCGGTAAAACATAGCCGCAAACTTGACCAGTTTTCGAACAGGTTCCGAAAATGTTTATAGTTTAAAAACGTCAGATGAAACTGCTAAAAATACGCTATCGACGAAAAGATCGAACTGCAGTGACCCGAATATGAGTGGAGCTGATATTTATTTGGCTTCCCCAGAGAATAACCCTCCGTTATTCGGTTACGGACGGTTATTTATTGTTCAACCGCCCTTTCCTTACTGATATATATTCGGTATTGAAACTATCCATTGAATTACGCGTTTGTTTGCCTTGTAGCAAAAGCTTGGGCGATAATGTAAGGTATACTTAAGAATGTATTTTCAAAACTTAAGTATGCTTTAAAGTTTCGAACTCAACTTTGTTTGGTCCTGGAGTTATTTATGCGGTACAATTTGGGATAATTGACATTTATGGACTCTAAATTAGGGCTTAGGAACTCTACCCACTTACGAATTCTTATTAGGGATACGCACTCCTATTGACCGGGACTCAAAATGGGAACCCCTCTTATTACCCCCTCTTATTCGGGTCACCACAGCATGAACTATAGGTGTCTGCTTTTAGTCTAAAAAGAAGTCTAATCCTAATCCTAAGCCTCTTCAAAGCCCCTAAATCCCTGAGTTATTCTGACTCCCAGTGGACAGGCCGCTGTAAAATAACATTGGCCGAGTGTTGTTGCCCAATATGTTCTAAGACTCAGCTAAGAACAGAACCAATTATACAAAAATGGGGCCCATGTATCGAACAGGGCCGAAACAGTAGTATAAGCATATTACTAAGCCTAAGCCCATTAACCATAAACCTACCTAAGCGTAAGGATGAACCTATTCCTAAGCCTAAGCTTAAGCGTATGGATGAGCATATTCTTAAGCCTAAGCCTAAGCGTAAGCCTAAGTAAAAAATAGTCTAAAGCTTAAACTGACTCTATTATAGCCCCTCCGCAAAACAATCCGGCTCTGTCTATACATGGACCATGAGTGGCAACACTAAAGCTAATCATTCATTCAGTGTTCTTATTGTATTGTTTGCATCGTTGAACTGTAAGAGGTATCATAGTTAAATTTCAAAAGTATCATTCAACTCAACGGATCCGTTTCATCGTTCATGAATATGCATTGATCATCAAATTGAAATTGAAAAGAGACTATGAATACGCATTCGTCTAAAGTGTCTCTTCAAACAATACAAACCGCTTTATCTAAATTGTTTAGGCCTTGACCGATTGACCGTGAAATTATTATTATTTTAATTATTATTATTATTATTATATTTTTTCTTAGTGTCAATAATTCGTCATCGTTGATCACAATTCCTTTATTGTCGAAATGATGCCAAAGTTTCAGTCCCGTAATTAAGAGTAGTGAGGATTTCGCACCCCCTAAATTCACTTATAATGACGACTATGCTGCGGTTCAGATATTAACGTTTTGTACTGTAGTGACCCGAATAAGAGGGAAGCCCCCATTTTGAGTCCCAATCAATAGGAATCTGTATCCCTAACAAGAGTCCGTAAGCAGAAATCGCCCTAAACCCTAACTGGAGTCGATCAATGTCCAAAATAAAGCTGAATTCAAATTTGAAATTAACACTTGAAAGTATAACCTTGCATTATCGCTCAAGTTTTCGATTCAAGGTGAAAAACGCGTAATTCAACGGATAGTTGCAAAACCGGAAGTATATCTGTAAGGAAAGGTGGCGGAGGGCTAATTGAAAATAAATAACAGTTCGTAACCGAATAACAAGGGAAGTACCCTCTGTAGAGGCCAAACTAATACCAGTCCCCCTCTTATTTCGGGTCGCTACAGTAGTTGTTTCGTTACACATTGATTTATCTCTTGTTTTACTGGAAAATCTATAAATTGGTGATATTGGAATATATTTCGAATCCAAACCATAATCGCCTAAAATACACTCAAGCATTTATCTGGTTTAAACCAAAGACTAAAAGAACCAACTTCATTTGCCAAATAGCAAATTTTTAACCATAGCAGATTTGGCATTACAAATAAACATTGTAGCCTTATTTATGAATCAACACAATATTCCATGTTAATACCCATGCAGTAATTATGTCCGCAATTATATATTCTGAAGCATTTGATGCATGCATAGAGAATTTGTGGCGCAAAATTAAGAGGATTTGAATTTTGTAACAACACGCAAGGCTAATTTCACTATAATCTCACCTTAAAACGTAGAATTTATATCAAATTTCTGTAGAAACGTAAAAATTCCGTAATTTTAATACACCATAAAGTTTCATATTTCGTTGAAATACAATTCTAGAAGAAGTTTGAAGGTTGAAGGTTAACAATTTGTTAAATAATGAAACGATAGAAAATACACGTCAAAATATTAATATAGAAAGCTTTGCTTCTTGTACCAATGTATAGAACAGGGCCGAATCATTACCCGGAGGGGCTATAATAGAGTCAGTTTAAGCTTTAGACTAATTTTTTTTGCTTAGGCTTAAGCTTAGACTTAGGAATATGCTTATACTACTGTTGCCGCCTTGTTCTATAGGCCGCTTGTTGTAAGGAACAATAATGTTCAGTCTCTTTGCTAGAAATCTGAGCCAATATATAGAACATGGCCGGAACAGTAAGTCTAAGCCTATTAAGCCGAAGCAAAAAATTAGTCTAAAGCTTAAGCTAATTCTATTTCATGACCCCAGGGAAACGTTACGCCCCTAATCTTTAAAAGGACCGAAATCGACGAAAATATTTAAATCAGGTTACACGTCCGCTTTGACATTTTCGTAAAAAAAGCTGTGCTTGATACTCCAATAACTTAACTTAGCGGTATACTGTGAAAGGCGTTTTTAACTGATACTGCTTCGCGGCCTATTCGTATAACGCATATAATAGTTGTAGTACCAAACTTTTGAAGTAGAGTCATTGAAGCGAAAAGTTTACATTGCTGCGTAGCTCAGCTTATAGGGCACAAGGCACGTAATTCGAACGTCACTGGGTTTGGAGCTTGACGCATCAACAGAACTTCCAAGTCGCTTTAAACTTAGATTTGATCGTGTTATAATGTTGGCTGCCGCAAAACGTAACCCTTCAATGGTCACCTTTAAGCCCTATTCACATATGCAAGCTTTTCTGTGCGAAAACGTGCAGCTGCAACTTGCATTTGCAAATTTTGTCAAAAATGCCGTTCGAAAAACTTGCAGCTGCAAGTAATTCATTAAAAATCATTGCTGTGAATTTAGTTCACATGTGTGAATAACCATGCAAGTTCACTGATTTTATTGCAGAAACTTTCTGATTGGCTGATGAAAAAGTTCAAGTTCTGCGTGCAATTTGCAGCTGCAAGTTCTCGCAGCATAAACTTGTACGTGAGATTAGGGCTTTACACTTTTAAAATTGTTTCAAAGTTTAAAATCTTAATCCAGTATAGCAGTGTCACTGTGGTTTTTAATAGCGTTTCTCAAATAAAACACATCCTTCCATAATTGCAATTAAATACTTGGAACAGAATAATAATGGTCAAACATTTAGTTCGTGTTGTATGCTACCTTGCTAAGTAATATCACTGACGGACATTTAAGTCAACACGTGCAAAATACTTACGAACATTGCAAGTTTTTTAGCTTCCTGTATAGCAATTTTTACAGCGAAATTCTAATATAAATACCCAGCGTGCAAAATATATGTAGGGATAGCCGCAGGAAAATCATCATATCTTTAGACTAAACTAATTCTAAAACTCTTTGATAGCCTATCCTTCTCTGTACGATTAATAACAACAACATTTCTTATTGGTTTCAAGATCCTATCAACAGTTAAGGCAATCAGCACTTGGCTTGCTCAACGCATAGTTGCATCAAGTCTTCAAAAGCACCCCAAACCTCCTTCCAGTAGCAGTTGTGAGGAAGTTGGACGGTTAATAGGGACCGGTACCAAAAGAAACGTCTAAATCATCTGGTTCCTAAGATTGCCATCCAATTCCATAAATTGTTCATTAATGCTGTGTTATTAACAGTCATGTATACGGATGGTAGGTATCACGTGTATCCCACCCGCTCACAACGCCTTGTATTGTTTGTATCTCATTTCGGTGTTTTTACTGCACAATAATTGTTCAATCAAACGAATTTTAATTCTTCAACAGATTTATACTTCCTATCGATGTTGTGAAATTGAAATTCTGATTCGCTCGCGTTCAACTCAACGTAAATTGAGGTTTGGCCGTTTTGTACGATATCAAGTCTGCCACAATATGACGAGTTGCAAATATCAGTGACACCTGCAGCATATTTTTCTCGGCTGATTAAGCAGCGTAGCGAACGAAACCGATATACACATTTTATGCGATGTATAGCGGTTTTGGCCCATGTATAGAACAGGACCGGCACTGTGGTATGAGCATATTTCAAAGCCTAAGTGTAAGCCTAAGCCTACGCAAAAAATTAGTCTAAAGCTTAAACTGACTCTATTACAGCCCCCTCCGGAAAACGATTCGGCCCTGTTCTATACATAGGCCGCGGTTTATAATACTTGCAAAAAAACTGTTGCAGCGGAAATTGTATCTATATTTAAGTTGCTTGGTACCTCTGACTCTGGTGTCAGCAGAAATTTGAACTCAGGCCTCAATAGAACTTTCACCGGACGTTCTTCCGACTATTTGGATAGTGAAATTATTCGTATTCTTATAAAAGTTGCGGCCATTGGTTTAGTTCGTTTGGTGTTAAAAAATACGGCAATTTTGAAACTTTGAAATAAATTTCTCAAAATAAGAAGCTAAAAAAACATTTATGGAAACAGTTTGTGCATTATTGGTAAATTTAGCAAATTAATCATTATTTTCGTTATTCTACTGTTAAATTATTTTCTGAATTAATATTTCAACGAAGGATAATACTTCAAAATTAAGATTGTACTTTATTTAAAATGTAAATAACGGTTGCTAACCTATAATTCACGCTATGACCCAATTAAAAGACAGTTGGTCTAAGACAAATTTCATTTCGTTAAAACCATTCAATAAAACTCAAACGCAATGTTACTCTTATTTTAAAAACAATATTCAAACGCATAATAATATACATTTCTTATATATTACTCCCATTTACGCTAGACGTAGGATAATGATTGAGCCTTGAAATTCATAGCTGGATACCACTTTGGATCGGGTCTAAAGTGAAAATTAAAATTTCAAATTTCAAAATTGTCCGAAACTTTCAATTTGATCTATAATTTTATTAACTATATATCGTTTATCGGAAGTGCAATGGACTCACCATAAATGTACTTAATGCATGCAGTGAAAACTTAAAATTACACAGTGGACCCTGGAATCCACCGTCCGCAGAGGAAAATACACGTCCCAAATTGATGCCTCCTAAAGAGAATATACAAATTAAATACAAGTAAAAATATAAGCATAAATCAAACAGGCTTCGTTTTTATAGAATAAACAACACAAAGAAAAAGAAAACAACATTCTTCGAACTTTAGAATTTTTTACTTGGAAGTATAGAAGCAACCTTACAAATTGGTATACAAATCTGCTGAAACACTGTCAAAAATACGTATGTGGAACGTTCCAGCTTTAATAATTCTAAAACTTGATACAGCTATGAGGTGTATGCTTGAATTGTACAAAATGGTGTTTCCGTATACTTCATATTATTTTATACGATGTTGAAATGGTCAATTTTAAGACAAATTTAGATTGCAAACCAAACTGCCTTTTTGACCGGATACTTTTTCTACATTAAGGATATTCCGATTTTAATTTGAACATGAAATACGTTAAAGATTTGAGTTTTTGTCGCTTTTTCTCTGTTTAAATGACATTTATTTGGCACACTTCATGAAAGGTGTAAAATGTGCGTTTACTACGGTTAGTTAAATACACAATTGATGAATTGATACGTTTTGTCAATGTGTCAAATAGCGTTCAAACGTCAAAATGGCGTTTGATAGTTTGCATTTGAACATTATGCAAGTCAGTCATGCACAGGTCAAATTTTAGTTAAAAACTTAGGACTCCAAGAATGGAAAAATACTGAATACCTCAGTTCGTCTCCTAGATATTGTAAACCCTCAGATAAACGAAACCAGTTGAACTCAACTTACTTTTTGCACCAAAAATGCATTTATTAGGAAAGTTTCAAAGTTCAACTTAAAAGCTTTGCCAAATAAAATAATTCTTGAAATTTAAGTCAACAACTAAAAATGGAAACGTTTAATTGATTGTTAGTTGAAACTTTTGAGTTAAACTTTAAACCATTTTCACTGGATTGAAATTGAATTTTCTTGTATTGAAATAAAAACCATATCACATTTCAAATTCCGTCCATCATTTTCAAGTATCATTCAATGGAGATCGGAAATTTGACTGACTTCAAATGTACGAGGCGACTCACAGTTGAATTGCTCAATTTCAAAGTCAACGATATTTATAGGAATTGAAACGCAAAGGTACTCGAGAGATTAAAATGAAGTCAACGGTGTCGACTGCCACAGGATGTTGAAAAATGTGAGTCAAAATTTGATATTTGAACAAATTTAAACTTATAAGATTTTGACATTTCATACAAAAATATATTCTAAGAAATAAGGCTTAAGATTCATACATACAAGCGAAAAAATTTCTAAAACTACAAAGTATATCATTCAATAGAAGACCTATATAAATATCAGGGGCCGAACGTTTTTCTGTGGAGCTGAAACAGAGTAAGCTTAAGCTTTAGACTAATTTGATTGCTTGGCTTAGGTTTAGGCGTAGGCTTAGGAATAAACACATTCTTATGCTTAGGCTTAGTATATGCTTATAATACTGTTCAACGACTGTTCTTTACATTGGCCCATTAGAAGAACATGGCCATTATAGTAAATCTTATAGTTAATGTATAGCGTAGCAACGAATATATACTAATTTCTGAAATTCATAAATGTAACTGTTAACCGAATGTTAAATGGCACTTTGAAAACGTCTAAAATCCAATATTTAAGGTATCCTTAAACAGTTATTGAGATTTTTAGTTAAAGTAGGCATTGAAATTGTTCTAAATTTCATTCCGTCAGCTACGGTCTAAAATATCTCGTGTCGGAAATCATTTAGAAACGACCATTAATTAGCAAAGGTGCTTGTGTGACTGTTTGCTAAACACTTTAATTAATTAAACTCGCTGGACGCTTGTGTGAATATTAATCTTTTGAGTTATCAAATTGCCGCATATATTTGACCAAATTTGTGTTTGTCAAACTTGATAAGTGGCTTTTTCGGCCGAGTTTAATGTGTCTTCAACAAATGAATTAATTATTTCATTAATTAAATGGTATACGTCGCCACATTTTAATCGGTTGCAACTTTTACTAATATCCCATTATCGTTGAGCGGTTTATAAGTTGAGTCGATACTCGCAAACGATTCGAAGATAATTGAAATAATCAAATTTATTGGTACGCGGACCAAATGTCTTAAATTTTTTAGGCAAAGCAATGTTTTTCGTTTTTAGGAAAACTATTTTTTCCAGATAATTTCCACCGAAGACTTTCATGGTTTTGTAAATATGAAAATAAAATAGTTTCAAAGGTCACTCAAACCAGCAAATGAGTGTAACGGATTCAGAATCGGTTGAGCAATAAACAGGCTGTGTGGTTTTCGAAGTTTGACATTTTGTACAACAAAATTGTCAAATATGTCAATTTTTTAAGATTTTATTAAACTGCATCGACCATATTTTGCATGCATATACCGGTTCATGTTGCTTTAAGGGGCGTCAAGGTTTCTGGTGGGTCTATATGAGAGTAGGTTTAGATGCTAGATTACATTTTTTGCTTAGGCTTAGGCTTAGGGTTAGGCTTAAGCTTAGGAACTCATTTTTGCAACGCTTAGGCTTAGGCTTAGGCTTAGGAATACGCTTAATCTACAGTTACGCCCCTTAAAGTAACATTAGCCCATATACCGATATAAGAAGTTGTTGCAACAATCACATGGCGTATGGTAGCATGCTTGGCTGGAGTGCAAGATGGCTGACGGTCGATTCCCGGCGAGGTCTTTAACTTTGGGCAAAACTTTGATCAGCGCAGACAGTATAGTTCAAACAGTTTTCCGCGCCTTTTTAATGAAAAATTCGGGCGATGCAAACAATGTAAAGTTAAGCCCTGTTCACACTTGCAAGTGTTTGCTGTGAGAACTTGGTGCTGCAACTGGCACTTGCCAGTTTTGTCCGAAATCTCTTTCGAAAAAGTTGCAGCTGCAAATAATTCATTAAAAATCATTGCTAGGATTTTAATTCACATGTGTGAACAACCATACACGTTTACTGAATATATTGTAGCTCATTTCCCATTGGCTGATGAAAAAATGCAAGTTCTGCGTGCAGTTTGCGTCTGCAAGTTCTGTCAGCAAAAACTTGCACGCGTGAATAGGGCGTTATTCGCTCATTGCAACTTAGTGAAAGTTCTACAATTCACTAGAGAAAATAACTTCTTCAAGTTATCTTAATTTTACGGCGTTCTTAATAGTGTACGGGTTTCCGAAAAATTGCGCTATTCAATTGTCATTATAGGACGTCGACATTACTGAAAATTACTAAAATTACTTTGGCTAATTGTAATAACTGGTGTCATAATCCGAGCAATAATATTGTAAATTGCAATACAAACGTGATATTGTACGATTTGACAAACTAATTAGTAATTATTGCACTACTTAAGTATTGCAATAAAATTACAATGAACCATTTCAATTTTCTTGTATACCCAGTACCTTCCATAAAATTTGAAAATCGATTTGCGGAAATACACAAAACTAAAAAGTATTGTGGCAATTCTAAGATTGGAAAAATTGTACATTTACTTTCTTATTACAACGAAATTTTCCAATTTTAAATATTAATATCGTTTTGATTCAGTTTTCGGCCAATGTAAAGTACAGGGACAGAACAGTATTATGAGCGTATTCCTAAGCCTAAGCCTAAATATAAGAATGAGCGTATTCCTAAGCCTAAACCTAAGCCTACGCCAAAAGCAAACAAAAAATAGTCTAAAGCTCAATCTTATTCTATTCTAGTCGCACAGAAAAACGTTCCGACTCTGATCTTCACTTGGGCCAATAGAACTATCGAGTATTTCAACCTCCGACAGACAGTTGCTGTTGAAAATGAATATCTGGAGCGTTTAACCTTGCCTGAAGGCAAATAGTTAAAGAGAAGTTCAAGTAATGCTGATATCTTCTCTGATTTGGAACAAAACAAATTCTGCAACTCTCAGTTCAATTCAATGATTATTTAAATGTTAAAATTATATCAAATTCTAAATAATTGAAAATTTGTGGCATTGATACCTGTAATACTAAACTGAAATCCGGTAATTACCATCAAATAGCGCTTGGCAAGTATAATGGGTGTATATATTAGAGTTTAAAGGTCCTTCATACCGCACTAAATTGCCGACAACGAAATACGTTTCATTATGTATTTTATAAGAAGTGAATTATTTGCTGCGAAAAGAGCGATACCTATCATGTTTGAGCGTACTGTAGTGACCCGAATAAGAGGGGGACTGAAATATTTTTGGCCTCTCCAGAGGATACCCCCTGTTATTCGGGTACGGACTGTTATTTGTTTTCAACCTGCCTTCCGCCACCCTTAATTACTGATATTTATCCGGTATTGCAACTATCCGTTGAATTAAACGTTTATTTGTCTTGTATCAAAAACATGAGCGATAATGCAAGGTTATACTTATAGGAATGTACTTTCAAAATTTAAGTACGCTTTAAAGTTTCGAACTCAACTTTATTTGGTCCTGCAATCATTATGCGCTATAATTAGGGATATTGTCATTTATGGACTCTAATTAGGGATTAGGGATTTTCCGCTTACGGACTCCTATTCGGGTTACTACAGTAAGGTACTCGGCCAATATTCGTTTAGTGTTGTAAAATTGCAGATCAAGTATAAAGCCTAAGCGTTGAAAATTGTCAAACACGTATATGCCCTTGTGGAATCTCTCCAGAAATCTGGCCGGGCCTGAAAGTAACATGGTCAAAGTACTCAGTAACTGCAGTGACTATTCAGATGAGCAAAATTGCAACTTTAGCTAAGCACTGCAATGGCTATACTGTCACGTATTTGACATGAAAGGCCACTTCAGAACTTCAAAAGTAAATATACACAGCAAAAAAACGGTGAGTCAAATTGACTCTCTCCGAAATAGGCTTTTCCGGACTACACAACCTGAGCCAAATTCGACTCCGCCAGACTCAAATTTGACGCATCGAGCGGCTCAGTTAGACGAATTTGACTCTGGCGGAGTCGAATTTTGACTCAGTTTGTGTAGTACGGCAAAGTCTATTTCATAGACAGACAATTCGACTCACCATTTTTTTGCAGTGTACGTCGCATGCGGACAACGCCTACAAAAAGACACCCACCCACTTAATAATGACTGAGTTAAAATAAAATAGGCTTAATGTACGGGAAAATTTTTGTTTTTCGTCAAATTAACACTAGTGTGAAGAAAAAGTATATAAACAAGCACCGAAACCTATTTATCTCAACAATACAATTCCTTTCGGTTTGCTTACGAGTTTTTATCTGTAAGCAAGCTTATTAAGCGCATACCAACTATTTTGGTTGCCATCTTGAAAGTTGGTCAATATCTGACTTTGAACATGCTGACCCATGTAAAGATCAGGGACGGAACGTTTTTAAGTGGGCTAGAATAACTATTTTTTGCTTGACTTACGCTAACGCACAGGCTTAGGCTTAGGAATATGTTCATTCTTGCGCATAGGCTTAGACTTAGGCTTAGGAATAAACTAATACAATACTGTTCCGCCCGCGGTCTTACATTGGCCAACATGCTCATCAACTACTAAATATCTACTGTATGATTTTCTAAATTTGTAGCCTTACTCGCAAGCAAAGCCGTCAGTAATACTCTTGTGAGATGGTATAAATAAGGCATTTAAATGAAATTAAAAGGACGGTAAACCAGGCGTTAAATTGGATTTAATATAAAGACAAATTGGCGTTTGCAAACACACGTTTAATTGTAATTTTCCGATTGCGTAAAAATTCAATTGATTGTATAATTATTCAGAGTTACGCAAATTCGATTCAATATTGCATATTACAATTTAAAAGGCTTGGGTTGAGCCAGCAATAGTGCGAGTAAATGAGCATTAAACAGGGTAATTTTAAGAAATATAGGCGGAATAAACGAGTTCGCTTCGAATGTTTGGCCGATGTAAAGAACAGGGGCGGAACAGCATTATAACCATATTCCTAAGCCTAAGCCTAAGCGTATGCGTAAAAATGAGCATATTCATGAGCCTAAGCCCAAGCCAAGCAAAAAATAGTCTAAAGCTTAAGCTTACTCTTTTCTAGTTACACAGAAAAACGTTCCGCCCTTGATATTTACATGGGTCGAATCTTTTTAAGGTCGCGCTCGGATATTAAGTAACAAACGTCTTATAATTTGAGGAAAAAGTAGCGACTTTTTGTAACCGAGTAAAAGGGCGGTAATAAAAGGAAGTCCACATTTTGAGTTCTAATCAATGAGAGTCCGCAACCCTAATTAGTGTCCGTTTGTGGATAGAGTTGATAAGTCCTAATTACAGTTCTTAACAAAGACAACATCAATATTTCATTGAAAATGTCGACCCATGTATAGAACAGGGCCGGAACAGTATTATAACCATATTCCTAAGCCTAAGCAAAAATAGTCTAAAGCTTAAACTGACTCTATTATAGCCCAATATTTAAACCTAAGCCTTAAGCAAAAAATTGTCTAAATTTTCATTCTGCTCTATTATGCATTGTCTGTGTTCGCTGTCTCGTTTGACAGAACTGCTACAACTTTAGGTTGTAATTTCTTCAACCGCCATTTCACTGACATTTCTCTTACATCTCACCTTTAACATGTCATTATAGAGTCAAGTGCAGTAATTCTTGCATAATATGTAATATGAATAAAATACAAGTACAACCGCTTAAAATGTGTTTGCAATCGACTGCATTCTGGAATTGTAAGGGGGGCAGAAGCATCTAGTTTGTTTCGTAAAGGTCCGTTGTGACAGCTTGCAAAATTACGCTTTGTGAACTTCCTCCTTGACCGAAACCGGCCCGTCACATTCACGGCTTACCACAGGTTTCCAATGCAATTCCGATTCCGACTGAAATTTCGACAAAATTAGTGTTGCGCTTCCGACAGAGTGTGATTCTGATTTTGGAACGAGTATCATATGACATTACAGTACAGTGACCATCACATCAGGATAGCAGACAAGTCAAAGTTCATTAATTTAAAAGTGGATCAGTGTGCAGACGAAATGTTACCCGCTATTGTAATACGGACAAAACGTATTCCAGGTTGTCCCAGTTAACCATTTGCGCTTTACCCGTCGTACTCAGTATCATGGGTACGCGTTGTGATGTAGAATTTTTCATCGACCGTAGACGGTTTTCGGCTGCCGTTAAACAGATGGCAATTAGTTCTTCTGTTTTTAACATTTTGTAAATTCTTTAATTTTAACACATGTTTTATCTAATTTCGATTGATGACCAATAGGGAAAAAGGAGACGTCGCCTATGCTTGCATACCTTAACGTAATAGTGACACGAATAAGAGGGGGACTGATATTTATTTGGCCTCTCCAGAGAGTACCACCCTGTTGTCCGGTTACGGACTGTTATTTATTAACCCGCTGTCTATTTACTGCCATATCCGGTATTGCAACTATCCGTTGAATTAAGCGTAATTTGTCTTGAATCAATAGTTTGAACGATAATGCAGGGTTATTCTTAGGAATGTACTTTCAAAACTTACTTTATTTCGTCGTGGAGTCATGCGCTACAATTAAGAATAATCGACATTTATGGACTCTAATTAGAGTTTAGAGACTCTATCCGCTTACTGACACTGATATGGACTACTATTGATTAAGACTCAAAATGGGAACCCCATTGTATTCGGGTCACTACAGTTTAGCAATTGTAGATGTGTTTGCTAACTTGTTTGAATTTACCTATTTCTAACTACTTTATTTTTGAAACCCGTGATTGGAAATTGGCGTTACAAGTTTCCAAAACATAGCTGCTCGATATTGCTTTGAGTTAAAAATCAGACAACACCATTTATTTAAAAACCATCTATAACACCATGCACCACCAGGGTGTAATCGAATAATGACCAAAATAACGGAAACTGAAATCGAAAAGGTAAACTCAAATGTTTAAAATGTTTTAGTTTTCTACCAGGCAAATATTGTAAAGGCCAAGTAGAATTAAATGGAAAAAAATTTAAAAAGTACCCTATATTATTAAAAACTGCAGCGGAATTATATTTTTATTTCAAATTGTCGCGTATCTGTGTTGAAAAACTGGGCCCATATTTCATTTAGGGTCGTCCCGGTTTGAGATGAGACTGCAAATGAGTAAGCTTGCTTTTAGCGTACGTTTTTGCTTCGGCTTATCCTTAGCACACTTAGGCTTAAAACTACGCCTGAGCTACAGTTACGGCCCTAAAAGTAACATTCGTCAAAAACTGGATATTTTTACGACTTTAAAACAACCACGAACTAACTAAAAGATTTTAGATATTCCTATTATAGAAACCAACACCGATTTTTACAGGAAACGGCTATTCGATCACACTCTAACACGCAAAATACAATTATAATTATGAAATTACAACATTTTTATTAATAAAACAAAAGCTCGATGTAAACCATAAACTCCGATCATTTGCTTGCCTCAAACTTTGCAATCACACTAAACAAAATGAGATCTGCGTTTCTTTGAATTACCACCGGAGTAACAGCGTTGACCCCTTTGCAAAAACACTCATACCTTCGCATATCACAAGTTCGCCAGGATGTCTAAGTTATTAAATTTCATTAACCAAAACTCCAGCAAAATCAATTCAGCATTGTGTGATCTCGGAAAATGTTACGCCTTTGTTCCTGCACTTGATCCATCCATCGATCACGGTGTTGACTAACTCGTGTAAGAATTGTGCCTGATGTCTGACGACCCTCAGATATAGCAATACCTCCAGGTGAAGACTGTGATTGCTGCGCAGCATCCGGTCTTGCGAAAATATTTTCATCATATTCCTGAATAAAAGAACATTTACATAAAAAAGGCCAAAAACTTTAATTAACAAAGCCACGAAAATAATTTGGTTGCGCATCTTTTTGAGCATCGGCATCGGCACTGCAAAAAACAGATTATTTGCCGATACTTTTTGCACATAACAGTCAGTTGGACTAATATTAATTTCATTTCTGGGTGCATATCAGCGTGTCTGGTCAGGAAAACTGTTATCTCTTGCGTTTGTGTTCGAAAAATTAATTGAAATGAAATTATCCTATCTGATTATTAGCATGGTGTACTCTAAAGTTGGAATCAGCATCGACAAAAAATTTTGGTATCTGCACGTCCCTTCTACAAATACCAAGCAGTATAGATTTAAACAAAATTTATTGTCAAGGTTGTGTTAGGAGACCAGGGCCTGGGTGACCCTTGGAGCTGGCAGCGACCACTACCCACTAGGCTTTCAAATGTAACAGGAAACGTAAGATATATTTTTAAGCAAAAAGCAGAAAAACCTACATCTTCGTCTTGCTGTCTTTCAAATCCATTCCTTGATGCACGTGCAGTTTGTTTAAAAAGTGGATCCATGCAAACCAGAACCAACATGTACAGCAGCAAAGCAGATATAATACCAATACTTCCTATGACCACAACCTAAAACAATACAATAGTAAATCGCATTACCGCTGCCAAAACGTTCACGAGATTACGTATATTTCTTGTTCCAAGCATCTTATCAACACACGATATTTTGTAATTTGGTTAAAAGACTAATTGCATTAGCCATACCTATTGAAGTAAGTAACTGCACATCGTCATTGTATCAAACCGGATGGCAGTGTAGTGCAAGGTAAACTAGCTGCTTTGCTATAACTTGCTATATGTGTATCCATGCATTGCCATTACAAGCAAACAAAGCTATGTTACAGAATTTAGTTGGATAAGGTGCAATCCAGATACCTATATCAATGTATTGCCAGATTTTGCATGCCTTGTTAGATATAGCACGCATCATTTTGAAAAAGAGCTACGGACCTGTTTTAAAATTGTAAACTATACTGCCAAAAGCTACAAATGATTTTACAAGACATCGGAAACAAATGTAAACTTAAATATCCTACCAAATATTAAACGTGAGCGTTCAACAGTAAACAGCAAACAAAATAACTTAAATCATACAACAACAATTTCAATAATACCAACCTTTATCATAGCAATGTTTCTCGTTTGATAATTGCATTCACATCGCGCACAAAATTCTGCAAATCGATCAGATGGTATACTGTCATGAATTTTCGGAAGCACCACGCTGTTGCATTCACTAAAAATCCGAACAAATTGAGATAACGTTAGCACACGGAATACAGCGAACTCGTGTTTGGACCCAGTTTCAATCCCATATAAGAAGTAAGAACAGTTTGCGTTTAGTCACCTCCACGCTTTTGCACCATCAGCCGTTGAGCGCTTGTTATTCTCAAACGGTTGCGTTAACAAAATTCCGGGAAATACAAAAGACAACTATACATAATACGTAGAAGTTTCGGAATTGAGCTTTTAAACCTCGTTCCAAAGCGAAAACCACGAAAATTTCCGTTAATTCCGGAAACGAAACCAAGAGTCCCGTCCTTTTTCTATGATCTGGTTAGCCGAAAAACAGCTTACCATTCTTCAGGTTTTGTTTGTTGAATATAAACGTGCCGGTGATTATTGCTACCATTGACAACTGACAAATCAGGACACAAACAATGACAACGCGTTTCTTCAAATCCAGCCTGTACAACAACAAATACATTAACTTTACTGTACGACACATAGAAACTCTCGAACAGAAAATATGATTGTTATGTCTTGAAATTCAAACAGTTGAAGCAATTCGAAACCTAGTAATCTATGCTCCCAGAAATGAAATTGATAGCAATCTAACTGACTTTTTTGTGCAAAAAGTATCGGCAAAGAATCGGCAGCTTTTTTGCTACCCATCCCAAACCCCACAAAAGCGCCATTACCACACACCCTAAAAAACATTATTTTTTGCGCTATTTAAAAGGAATCGGCAGTTTTATTATTTTCAAAATCCCTCACAAACCCCAACAAAATTGCAGTGACAAGATCGCATGTTAAAATACCGGGACTGGATGTCGATTTTCTGTCAGAGCCGGAACCAGATACTCGGTCGCACCCTGGTAAAAACACAATGTAATACACACATAATTAGGGATGTGCCGATTAATCGGTATCGGCCATAATCGACAACTGCCGTAAATTTTCGTATTTAAGATCCATTCTAGCATTTGAGTGACTGTTGTTCATATACTAACAGCGCCGCAGGGGAAATGTTTCAAGTATACAAACTAGGGATCTGTCGATTAATCTGCATCGGCATCGATGATAATCGGCATCTTTTTAAGTATCGGCATCGGTACTGGCACACAACAGTCAGTTGGAATGCTATCAATTTCATTTCTGGGGGCATATCAGTGTCTGGTCAGGGAAACTGTTATCTCTCTTGCGTTTGAGTTTGAAAGAATTAATTGAAATGAACCGTTCTCTAAAATTTTATATAATTGTTTTATATACGGTCACAACTGACTACGAGTTAAACATGCATGTTAACGAGCTTGTTGATCACCGTGTATCAATGTGCATAAGGTTTCGCCGCATTCTATAAATGTAGTATTGGTCGGTAATTTATCCAACATAAAGTTATAATTTTAAAGCAAAATAAAGGTGTACGTATACCATTTCAATTAATTTTTTCAATTACAAACACAAAAAAGATAACATTTTCCCCCAGACACATAGGTATGAGCCGAGAAATGAAACGGATAGCATTCAAACAGACTGTTATGCGCAAAAAGTATCGGCAAAGAATCGGCAATTTTTTCAGTGCCGATACTGATGCTCACGAAAAGTGCCAGTTATTTACCGATGCCGAATGCCGATGCAAATTATTCGGCACAGCCCTAATATATTTCAATAGACACTTACGTCTGAAAAATTAACGAAAAGCAGACATATCGCTATAATCTCTATGACTGACGCTGTCACGGCGTACATTTCCATATAATTACTGCATATGTAAAATTATGAATTCCTGATAAAATACAATTATCTAAAAAAGATGATGTTTTTCTAGTATATAGTCAAAGGTTATTTTGACCAAACAAAACATAGGAACATTGTTTGAACCCAACTGACACCGGCCCCGAAGCAACTCTAC
Source organism: Enoplolaimus lenunculus (assembly GCA_030248215.1). Classification (NCBI taxonomy): domain Eukaryota; kingdom Metazoa; phylum Nematoda; class Enoplea; order Enoplida; family Thoracostomopsidae; genus Enoplolaimus; species Enoplolaimus lenunculus. The sequence continues at coordinate 38,028 of JASANG010003413.1, forward strand.
TATCGTGCGCGAACAATAAAATTCAGGGATCCCTTACATATAGTGCAGAAATTAAATAACTAGCTAGTGTAACATGACTGGTGTTGAACCAGGCAAGCCTGATAAGACATAAAGAGTAAAAAACATAGGAAGAGGGACTGGTTGAATTGTAAAAACCGGTGTGTTTGAACAGTGTAAAATATTATGTTGCTACGAGGTTTTCCTCCAGGTTCAACCGGGGGCTAGTCACCAAATGGGAAAAGGGAGAGGCTAGAATGACAAATCTAAGTCCGTTCTTGGTAAATCTAGCATACAGAATATACGTATGTGTATGGCAGGATGCAACCGGAATTCTGATTCCGGTAGGGAAATCCGGTATTTTTCACTATCCGGTTCCATAAAAATCCAGTGTTTTTTAACCGGAATTTTCCGGTATTTTCGGTATATATTTAAAATTTTCCTCATTCTAAAATTTAAGAAAAACTGGCAATATTCTAACTTATTTTTCTAAAATTGTCGGATCTGTATTACCAGTTTTCAGTTGGTGCCATACTAGATTTTTTATCATACGTTTCCAGATAGTGCGTTTGATTCAGAATTTTGGCACCCTAAATGGTGTGTTTACAACATAAAAAGCGATACAGTAGATAAAATAGCGTTATATATTAATTTTTGGGTAACCAATATTTGGGGTTTAACAACGTTCTTTAGCAACTTCTTGAAACGGCTATACCGTTGCTCAGAGCAATCGGACTTGTTCCGTAGATCTGAAAAACAGCCGTACACATGAACATCCGGCACACTATAATTCACTGCGGAACTCAAACAGTCCGGCAACGTGTTATAATACAAGGACCCAAATCCAGTGACATGCAAGAAAAACTTTCATGTTGGTGGTCGCGGATGTATTGAGACTATTGCATAAGTTTTATACTGATTCTGCACAATGTAAAAATGCTAATGCATGCGTAATTCGTTCATAGAAAAAGGCCATAATGTAAAGAAAACCCAAGATATAACAATACATATGCATAATGTTGAGGTTGTTCAGGCATAAAAACGTAGAAACGCACCATCTGACTATGAAACGACGTCGCGCTGTGGTGGCACGCTGGGCGGAGACTTAGACAGTCACCTGATCTAAACCTCCTAAGAGCGCCCCTCATTTTTAGTTGAAATAAAAAACCGTCATTGCCTATCCTCACCAATTTATGTCAGGCATATAATCTCACCTGCGTATGGCGCGTTCAAAAAGTTTGTGGCGGTGCAGGAATGGGAGGTCTCGGTCAAAAAAGTGAAACTGTCAGAACTGCACGGTCGGTACGACCCCTTCCTCCGAAGTACTGCGAATATAGGCGGTTTTTACCCTAAATTTCTCCGAAACAAATGGCCACGCCGGGAATCGAACCACGGATCTCTCGCTCGCGAGTCAAGCGCGCTACCCATTACACCACGCGGCCGATACCCTAATTTCCTCTGGTGGCAAATGTGCAACGAGTATGTATGTGTCTTAACATTACACACTCTGCACATACACAACCCGCGTATTATACTCACATTCCCCCTTCTTTTAAGCGGTCGCCCCGGACCGCGAATCCAAACTTCTCCGAATACATGAGCCTGCAATTTACAGCGCCCGTCTCGGTGGGACCTCCATGTCAAAACTGCACGGTCGGGACGACCCCTTCCTCCGGAGTACTGCGAATATACACGGCTTTACCCTAAATTTCTCCGAAAGATATGGCCATGCCGGGAATCGAACCACGGATCTCTCGCTCGCGAGTCAAGCGCGCTACCCATTACACCACGCGGCCGATATCATAATTTCATCTGGTGGTATATGTGCACGAGTACGTATGTGTCTTAACGTTACCCACTCTGCACATACACAAGCTACACCGCATATACTCACATTCCCCCTTGTTCAGGCGGTCGGCCAGGACCGCGAATCCAAACTTCTCCGAATCAATGAGCCTGCAATTTACAGCGCCCGTCTCGGTGGGACCACCATGTCAGAACTGCACGGTCGGGACGACCCCTTCCTCCGAAGTACTGCGAATATTCGGGGTTTTTACCCTAAATTTCTCCGAAACAAATGGCCACGCCGGGAATCCAACCTCGGACCTCTCGCTCGCGAGTCAAGCGCGCTACCCATTACACCACGCGGCCGATATCCTAATTTCCTCTGGTGGTAAATGTGCACGAGTATGTATGTGTCTTAACATTACACACTCTGCACATACACAAGCCCCGTATTATACTCACAGAAACTGAGACCTAACACAAGGACAAGTCAAATTTAAAAGTGGCAAGGCCATTGAACCACTGATGATAGATGCGACACACATTTGAGAATACGGGCCAATAATATAGCTTTGAAACAACAATTAACTCCAATGAACAAATTGCCTGCAATTTGGTCAGCAAACATATAAAAAAAGCTGAATGTTGCGTAATAACAAGTCACTAGTTACGTAATTAACTTATCACTTTGAAGGAACTTCAAAATATGAAATTTAACGCAGATGTAAATTCCATAATTTGTAGACTTATAAATTATTTTGATTGTTATAAATTAACAAGACCTGTTATAATTGGTTTCGGAAGCCGATTTTTAAGTTGATTGCAAATTGGCACTAGGTATTACCGTAAACAGCCGAACCTTATGTTTTGGCCACATGCACCTTTTTATGTATGTGATAGCCCTGCAGTGAGTGTGCGCAGTTGCAGCAAGCTTATCATAGTTGTTATCAAATGTTTATACTTAATCAAATAATTTAATTCTTCTAATGCCATGTGCGGGGAATGAAATGTGCCAATTTGGCTACGGAAGGAAGAGCTGAGCCCACCTGTTTCGAATGGATCCATCAATCCTGCGGCCGTTCCTAGGCATAGACCTAAACTTCAGCCTGTAAGAGGTTCAAGCTTAAGCCTGCATGAGTCTAAACCTAAACTGCTGAATAGCCTAAGATTAAGACTGAAAAAGCCGGTTCAGCTGAAAATTTTTCGAAATGTGTGTGTACTTTCCTACTGTCCCAAGATCTAACCGTTCCAGCGTTGATAGCTTTTACGTGGGTTTTCGGGATTTTGAAATGTTCTGATTTTTATTCATCGCAAATAATTCCTCCAGCTTAAGACTTAGCCTGAGTCTTTCGGCCTTTAGACTCAGAATCATGCTTAAAAGCGAAGAATCTGGCATATGCTTTTGCCTTGTCTGTCGCATAAAGCGTAGTATTAGGCTTAGTTTTAGGTCGTACTGGTTGGCTTGGGCGTAGAATTCTGTATAGGCTTTATTTTTAATGCTTTAGCTTTGACACTGTGACAAATTTTTTTGTTAATACATGATTACCAGGGTACAACCGGAGGTCTGCCTCCGGCTCCGGCTGAAAATCGGCCTTCGAGTCCGGCTCCGGCTCCAGTAGAATTTTTGTCGGAGATTCCGACAATTTCGGTGGTAAGATTTTGCATAATTTTTGCAAAATTTATTTATTTAGGGCGCTTCGTTTTACTTTTGGCGCAATTTTCAAGAAAAATTTCCGAAATTTCACAGAAAACTAGCTTAAAAACAACTTCACAACATATTGCAGATATTGCCTCTCATTTTTACTATCTATATATTTCGTCTCACCTCCGGCTCCGGCTCCGGCAAGCTTCATCGACCATCCGGCTCCGTCTCTCTAATTTTCACCTCCAGTTGTACCCTACTGACAAGTTTCTGCCTTTCTGTTCAAAATGGAAATTTCTGTAAATTATCTTGCATGCTTGCGGTGTTGTAAAAAGTGTTGCACGTGCAATGTGGACCAAGTATAGTACAGGTCCCTCCCAATTTCCGAATATCATAAATTTTCTGAGTAATATTTCAATTTCGCAAATTAGCAATATCCCGGGTAATATCCTAAGTTCATAAAACAACAATATCAATGGTAATATCCAAATTTTTCGTGTGATATCCAGATATTCTGGGAAAATCATCGGCTTGGGCTATGGCTTATGTTCTCAGGGTCATCAGGGTGCAACAGGAGGTGAAAAACAGAGGGACGGAGCCGGAGGGTCGATGAAGCTTGCCGGAGCTGGAGCCGGAGGTAAGACGAAATTTATAGGTTGTAAAAAAGAGGCAATATCTGCAATATATTGTGATGTTGTTTTTAGGTTAATTTTCTGCAAAATTTCGGAAATTTTTTCTTGAAAATTGTGCCAAAAGTAAAACGAAGCGCCCTAAAAAATTTTGAAAAATTATGGAAAATCTTACTTCCGAAATTGTCGGAATCTCCGGCAAAATTTCTACTGGAGCCGGAGCCGCAGTTGGAGGCCGATTTTCAGGCGGAGCCGGAGGCGGAGGCAGACCTGCGGTTGTACCCTGGTAATCATGTATTAACAAAAATTTGTCGCAGTGTAAAAGCTAAAGCGTTAAAAATAAAGCCTATACAAAATCCTACGTCCAAGCCAACCAGTGCGACCTAAAACTAAGCCTAATACTACTCTTAAGTAATATGCGACAGACAAGCCAAAAGCATGTGTCAGATTCTTCGCTTAAGCATGATTCTGACTCTGAAGGCCGAAAGCCTCAGGTTTAAAAGCCTTAAAGTTGAAGGAATTGTTGGCGATGAATAAAAATCGGAACATTTCAAAATCCCGAAAGCCCACGTAAAAGCTGCCAACGCTGGAATGGTGAGATCCTGGGACAGCAGGAAAACACACATTTCGAAAAATTTTCTGCTGAGCCAAAGACTATCTTGTATTTTAAAAAAATATGAAGTGAGAGAAAGTGTTTAGGAACCATCCTAGTGCTGTATACAAGTAGACTGAACTATGCATAGATCGGGTTTATACGCAACCCACCCATTTCAGAAATTGTGCGTCGTTCCCACTGTTATATGTATCTGGATCAGCCAAAAGAGAAGACATTTCGTTTTTAAAATTTTAATATTTAGAAATTTCTACGGCTTCTAGACCGCAAACTCTACAGAATTGCCTCATTTGCTTTAAAATTCCAGTTGACAGCTGCTACAATAATTTGTTATTTAGGGCAGCGTGTAAAAAGCTAGTTTATTTAAAAATCTTATCGACAACTGCAGTACTTTAAATTAGCGCACCGGTAGATGAATGTTCTAAATTTGAAATTAATACGCCTAAGACGATACCTCACATTTCTTTTGGGCCTTCAAGAACGGTTGCCCTTTCTCAAATTTATAGCAGGCGCGGACGGCAACTTGACGAAAAATAGTAATCACCGATTGAAATTTTTACATTTACAAAAGTTTTAAATATAGTACAACAAATTATCATCGGCGGTATAGTAGATGGTGGTACTACCTGTTATGAAAGTTAGACAGTTAAATACATTGTATGATTGTATCCTCTCAAGTCTTAAAAGTTAGGTTTATCATGTTGTGTTTCCATATGTATTACAAGTTAATTTTTTGTCATTTTTCAATATGGAGTTTCAGATCAGGTGTCGCGTTTTTCATTTGATTCTTCCTTGTTTCCATTCTGTTCCTGCAGTAGAGTAGGCTAACTGAAATTACGTAGCTAGTGGTATTATGTTTGCTACTGAGGAAGTCAATTGGTGTAAATTCAAAATGTTCATACATACTGGTGAGATTTGCACATAACTTATCGGAATTGCAGCGGGGTATTAATTATAACCTTGTCGTTTAAGTAAATTGGGTTTTTCTCGTCAATTTTAATTACTGTTACTGGATTCATGGTTGACTTCGAAATTTTTCCGTTTAAATCGCGCTGTAAGGTTGCGCGGTCTTATGCGCAATCTATGTAAGTATTATGTTTGTGCGAAGGAGTTGAAACAATTGACCACGGCTGGTTTCCAACCGGCGACTTTGGCTAACCGTCTAAAGTGCACTGTATGTATGCTAGCTGGCAGCATACGGTCGGCATATAGCCGACGAAAAATGCAGTTGGAAACGCGGGCTACGTGGCGCAGTGGTGGAATGCTCGCTTAAGAATCCATAGGCTGAGAGTTCGATCCTCGCTCTAGCCCGCTTTTCCAGCTGCTTGGTAGAATGGTCTGAAGTCTCGGTTCCTACCTTGACTGACATGGGGGCCACGCCGTGAGCGCAATGGTAAACAGCCGCGCTATAAACACGGTATCCAGTCGTAAATAGGATGGACGGTCAAGGGACGACCTTGTTGAAAATAAGGGCATGTAAGCATGTGAGACATGCTTGTCCGTTATGTGCACATGCAATATAGTGCAGTGCACTGTATGTATGCTAGCTGGCAGCATACGGTCGGCATAAAATCGGCGAAAAATGCAGTTGGAAACGCAGGCTACGTGGCGCAGTGGTGGAATGCTCGCTTAAGGATCCATAGGCTGAGAGTTCGATCCTCGCTCTAGCCCGCTTTTCCAGCTGCTTGGTAGAATGGTCTGAAGTCCCGGTTTCTACCTTTTACTGACACACTGCTTCATTTACATGTGCTAGTTATTATATGGTTGTTTACTACTTTGTGTACTACGCGCCCAAACACAGTCGTTACTATTGTTGCCAGTTTTAAGGTTTCGTTTTCCATTTTTTATATTTACATTCCATTTGATAATTGCGTATTATATAAAGAAACATGTATCAAACTGACACCAATTAACCTGTGACAAACGTGCAACGAGCACTGCTGTATGTGGTAAGTTAAAGCTTTGCATCAGGAAGTTAAATCCAAGTTGTACAACATAGATGTGTCATGGTGCTTCTGTACATTGTTTGTTTTGCTACTTGTTATGTACGCGATGCTTTTCCAAATGATTTCAGATATTGATGTTACCGACGTAATTGTAAGACTAGTTGTTGGAAGAATTTTTCTGTGTGTAATTGGTGTTTTTATTTTCTACGGAGAACTTGAAATTATATTTGAAATTTTTTCTGAAATTAATGATGAAACTTTGATTGACTCACTATTAAAATAATGAATGAAAAACATATATAATTGACACGATACCTATTGCAAGAACACGTTTTAGTCGTATATTTTAAAAATTTCTTTTGCAACACTTTCGGAAATCCGCACTTATTACTTCTATTACACCTTCTTTTGAGTCCGGTAAAACACGCTGTAAGTCGAGTTGGTGTTTATTTAATTGATACACAAATGATTACTTTTTTGTTCCTCTACAGCTCTTCGACTACTTGAGCATTTGGAATCTGTTGGTGGAGTGCTGATCATGTACACGAAAGTTTAACGATATCTTCGGTTTTTATCCATGGATTTTTTTGTTTATTCATGAATATACATCTATCTACTGTAGTATCCTCCTATTGAATTGAGTAGTCGCATCTCATCTTATACTTTTTCAGATGGCTCGCGGGAGGCATGTCAGGTGGAAGAGAGCATTCTGGCAAGGGTATGATTATTTTTAGTGTTTAAGCCTTGTATAAGTTAGTGAAACCTTGGATTGCGGCGTAAAAGCATAACCTTTAAATACAATCACTGACCATTTTGCCTTGCTTTTTGTTCATACGAATCTGTAATATTTGTAGATAAACAAACAATCAAACACTGCACCTTAAGTATAGTTCCTATATATAAATATTTCTATGGTATATAGTGCATTTACCTGATTTAGTTATATATACTGTTTAAGGTACGGTCGATTGTATTCCAAGTATTCCCTGTCAATTCTGATAACTATTGGCAGCATTTCATGTGCGCTTACGTTATGGGGTATCTTGGGATCAGAAATTCCTTCATTCAGAGATCCAACAGAGGTTAACTTTTAAAAATGTTTTGATGACTTACATAAGAATGTGAATTTTTTATAAATTTGTGTGAGGAATTTGTACTGCTGGTTAGCAAAGGACGTTGTGTAGGAATAATATGTATAAGTAAGTTTCGATTTAGAATATGAATGATTTATGGCTACTGAATACTGTTGGTTTTTGCAGGGTGCAATCTTAATTCCGATTCCGATTAGAATTCCGATTCAAAACGAATTCCGATTCCGATTCCCATTGCACAATCAATCGGAACCGAACTTTCTATATTTTAATTTTAGGCCTACTTGCTGTGATATGTTGCATAAAATTCTGCATCATTTATCTATCAAATTGTTTTCGATAAGTTAACCTATCAATAATTGATAGTAGTTTAGCTTTACAGAGTCAAAAAATGGTTGCCAATTTGTTCATGCGACGTTTTTGAGAATTGTTGATAGCCAACAGACACCCTAAATCAATATTATACTTGTGAATACAAATTTATCTGTATAGTCACAAAATTTGTAGTTCCGATTCCGATTCCGGTATAATCCAGTTCCTCTTTGCACTCTGGTTTTTTGGCTGGTCTTGGGTTACGTAGGTACTTAGTGAATTTGCGTATTATTTCACTAAAAAGCAAAAGTTAGTTTCACTAATTTAATAACAACTTGTAGTTTAGTATGCGTAATTTTGTGCCTAATATATATGCTTTAAAAATTAAATTTGCCGTAACATCTTGCGAAATATTTGAGCGATGCAAACGCCGACTTCTTACTGAATTTTTACATTAAAATCAGAACATAAGGACATATAGGCGGGGCAATACATGTGATATCCGTCTCTGATAAAAGTATCGCAATAGGTTCTGTCATGTTTATGTATTTTATTTTGATTGCCGTACTCTAACTAAGTCAGGTAAGATGTTTACTACTGATAGAATTTTATTCGATGGCATGTTCATAGTTCTAAAGAAGCTGCGTGTTAGTATATTTTTCAATTTTGTAGGGCTTTGCGACTCGTGGAACACCTATTGCTAACAGAGAAGAAGTGTACAAAGCTTTAAAAGAGGCAGTTAGCAACGGAAAGATGTTTTATCGTTTTCCACAAAACGAAGAGCAACGATTGTAGGTTAAATAATTTTTTTGCGTACGAATGAGCATGAAATAGGGTGAAAATGTGTTCTTTTGGAATTAGGTGAATTTATAATGTTAATATTTATATTCCGAATGGGGATTTGGTCAAAACTTGAAAAATTTCAATTGTTACTTTATCCTGTTGACAGTTAAGGCTAAAAATTTCATTATATAACACATGCTATTAACGTTATAACTGCGAGTATGAATGGTGCGATTTAATGTTCCGTTCTAGCAAAAATCGGCTTATAGTTCCCGTGTTTCGTTTGACCAGAGCTAAGTAGTCTTTGGAACACAGATAGTTAACAACCGGTTCAGTAATGACTTTGATTTCGATCACACTAGATGTATGTACGTGTTGTATATATCATTTGCGAATTACTACGCAAACATTTCTTTGTGAAGCTTTGCCAACATCAAGCATACAAATTTTAGACTATCAAAAAATGTTGACCTGCATCAACATCACAAACGAAGCTTGATTTCGCACTATCACATGTTAAAGTCAAATCAGTCGAAGTCTGATATCAGCAACGCTAATGGGAGACACGTGTTTTGCAATAGAGCTTCGTTAGGTGTGAACATTTTTGCATGTATGGAAGAATTTAATCGAAAATATTTTTACAGCCGAATTTTGTTTGTCGAGATGAGAAGGTAAAAACCGATTTCGGACCGTTAATGGGCATTTGCGGGCTTAGAAAAACGGTACCTAGGTTGATTCTTGTTAATTGTGATAGCATCCAATGTTTTAAACTGTGACCACGGTTTGCTGTTAGTTATTTTGATTTGTTTTAGCTGAGCAGTTCCCCGACGTTGCACGAATTGTATTTAGAAGCACCGATTTGCTGAGCGAATACACAATGTTGTACTTAAATCTGTTCGAGCTCAAATTGTTGAGATATCTTAAGAGCTTTGAAATTTTAAACATAGGTAAGTTTCAGAAATTTGCGACTGTTTACAACAGGCTATAATTATATTGGTAAAACTCATTCAACCATTGGCATCATAATCAAGTTCAAGAATAAGTGCACCCGGCAACGCAGTTTATTGTAGGTTTTTAATTTTTAAAATCATTAATCGAGTTTTCTTGCGGAAAACGTTCGCAATAACACTGGTTGTAGAAATAATTAGCTGGTTCTTCTTCTAATAATATGCCGGTAAATTTCGATCTAGTCTTGTGTGTAATTTCTTTTTAATAGTTTTGTTGTAGAACTGTATTGCATCCGTAGTTCTCGTGGAAAATGCTGTCGTCCATGGCATATGGGTTCGGTTTCGGGAATTCTGGCTGGGAGCAGAATTCATATTTCGCGGTGAGTGCGGCTGCTAGCATGGAGTCAGAGTTAGTATAATGTTTTTGAGAAGATGCCCTCGTGTTTTGTGCTCGGTTTCAATATCTGAATTCAGTAAGAACTAAGAAATTTTAATATAATAGTGTTTTAATTCAGATAAAAACTGCTGTCAATTTAAAACTTTTCATAACCACTGTATGCAAACCTGTTTTTTATTTCCACACAAACACCGCCAAACAGTCAATTACAGGTGATAGCTAGGAAACTTAAGTGCGAGGTCACCGTAATATTGTTCATGGCACAACCTAAGTTATTACACACAGCCTCTAATACGTATAAAAGTTTGTTGTAAATTGCATCAGTAGTCTGCACACTAAATTAAACATCTTCACCTCAGTATCTGTCTGTCCAACCTAAAATTAAAAAACTTGTTGCTTAAGAATACAAATTGTTTTTAAACTGGGGTTTGCTGCTGTGGGGCCACTTTCCAAAAGCCACCGCACTTACGTAAGATCCTTCGGTTTAGTCCCTTTCTCAAAATTTTGCTCCTCGTTAACAGATTTTCGTTTCTTAAATTCCCGTGTACCATTTGGTATTGTATTTTCGTAAAAATCATCAATATATCGGAGTTTCATTTATGCCGCCAGGCAGAGCCTGACGTTTACCTTTTTTAATTATAAATTTGTCCATTCTAAAAACATCGGATCGTTTATGTCCCGTGAGATGTCAGTTAATGTTTTATACCCTTGCTATCAATTGAAGGCAGGATGCGACCGGATACCAAACGATGACGGAGCCGGTTAATCTACTATCCGACCGGAGCCGGGTAATTAATTCAAATCTAATAAATATCAGAACGTAGGTAATAGTTCTTCCATAAATGGCCTAAGTTATCCAAACTGTTTACGTGTCAAAGATTCGATTATTTTCTGTTTTTTTCTGTTGCAATATTTGTCTGGCCCATGTTACTTTTAAGGGCATCCTGTTTTCCCTTGGTACAATGAAATAGAGGTTGCTAGGATTTAGGCCATTATTTTTGCTTAGGATTAGTTATAGACGTAATTTCACGCTGAAGTTTAGACCTGCCTTAGGAATAGGAATATGCTGAGATATGTACTATTGCGACCAATAAGAATTGTAATGTTAATCAGGTTTTTCAGCGTCAATGTAAACCAATAAAGATTGTGAAAAGTTTTAAAATAAACGTAATTTTGCGCTGGACGGTTTAGTTTTAGCTTTCCAACTGACGACCGAATTGCAAGGCTGATGAGTGACCGCGATAATATGGTGGACGTTTTGAACGAATGCGAGCCGTACAAGCATACGATTGCAGAATGCTATACAGCGGCAGAAATAGGAAGTCAGTTACGACGACGGGAATGCAAATCATCGGCACCGAAACGATGCCGCCAACCTGCAGTTCATTGGCTTCAGTATTTTCTAGTTGATTATACCGCTGTTGAAAGATATTTAAATACTAACGAAAAATATAGCAATTACAGGCAGCAAGGCTTCGGAAGTATGATATGTAAGTTAATAGTGGCAAAATTGTGTTTTATGTGGTCTTATTAGTTGTCAGAGCTTCACTCGGGTCTTTGTATGTTTACCTCTACTTTAGGTGTATTCTGATTTTCAGTAATTAGAGGATTAGAGCATTGGTTTTATATTTTAAGGGGGTCTATCAGTGTTAAAACGTTTGAACGCCAAAATCATTGGGTTAAACCTTCAGACGTACAAAAAGTATCTAAGAATTAACTTAGTTTCTGATGACTGCAGTGGTTATTATTATTGTTATTATTATTATTATTATTATTATTATTATTATTATAATGTTTATTGTTATTATTATTATTATTATTATTATTATTATTACGACTACTGTTATTACTATTATTGCATAAATAATGACAATAAGTCAAGTCAAGAATTTATGTGTATTTCCAAGCGAACACTAGGTGTTTTTTGACATTTGCCAACTGTTTGAATTGAAATTTGAAGCTATCGGAAAACTGCGTAACGGTGCGTGTGGTCTAAGGGTTGATGTACGATTGCCGTTGTCTTTGGACTTCAGGAAAATTGATTATAGCATTGGAAATTGTAACAAGTTTCAGCGTTTCGCCAGCCGCCTATTTTACACGTGCAGAACTTCTGTTTCAGCTGATTTCTCGGAAGATATTGGACCAAATTTTACCAGAAGCAATCCAAAAAGTGACGGCTATGCTATTATGCTTCTACCATTTGCTCAATCATCAAACCTGGCTGCCAATAATACCGACTGGGTAGACATTTTGAACAGTGTTAAGCATGCAGTAGACAACGAAATTTCAATTTTTGTGCGAAGAAGGGGAAAAACGTCTTCTTTACGCCAAACGATACAGTTACCTGAAATAACCATTGTCGCGGCAGAATTCGGAGTACGATTTGCTGTGTTTCAAAAATATTTAATCGCTGATACTGTTTTTGGATGTCTCGCCCTAGGTAAGGTATAACCGTGTTTTCAGCTTGCCGGAATTTGAAATTGCCGGATGTTTTTTAAAAAACTCAAAAGTCGAAAGCAATATCCGGCTCTGGCATACGTCGTTTTGTTGTCTTAGGTATAGGAACATGCTGAGATATATACTGTGACGCGGCTAGAATAACTGATCATGTGTATTAGGCTTTGTTGTGAACCTACAAGGGCACGTGCAAAATCTGGTGGAACCCTGGACGTTACGTTTTTAAAAGTAACATTGACCATCAGTATTCAGCATGCTTTAGTTATCTTTAATATTGCTGTTTTGTACGTCGGTCAAAAGTTAAATTTATAAACTTGCAGGTAAAATAAAAGTCGGTGGTTGTCGTGGGCTTATTTTTGTGCTTTCAGGGGACTCAAAAGATGTAACTATGGCCCAAGTACGAAGATTTGAACCTGTATTCCCGCATGCTTCGATTACGATTCCCGACCACTAATTAGGCTCATTGTCTTATTAAATATTAAATTTTGATGCAGAAAAGTTTAAACACCTTTAACCAACGGTTTTTGTATATGGGAAACATAAAGCAGCACAAAACGCGGCGATGAGATATATGTTTGCTCAAGAAATCAAGTTCCAGATAGACTTCTAATACTCACAATTTTACGATATAATAGTATTTTAAAGTGAGATACTATATCAGTACCGCATTATAATTTCTTTGCTATGGGCCATGCATAATTGAGAGGATGGACAGGCAATAGGATGCATGATAAGTTGAGTGCACGTTCTTCATCCTGGTAGCAGGTAAACGTCACGATTTGCGGGCACTTTTACAGGAAGAAGTGTCCGGAGATTTTTGTACTAAAATAGTCTGAGAGCAGAATTTGGGCCACTTTTTTAGTCAGTGCCGCTTGGTTTCTGACACCGGCTAAATATTGTGCAAAAAATCGACAACCCATTGTGGTATCTAGTGTACAGTGTAAACCTACAGCATACGTAATTTACCACGACTGAAAGACTATATACCAACAATGCAAAAATTTAGATGCTTTATTTGGTTAGCATCCTGTTCCGTTACGAAATTTACTATCCGGTTCCGTCATCGGGTAACATTTATTTTTATGGTCGAGATTTTTACATTATACATCTTTATATGAACGTTTATTTTAGGCTTAGTCTTCACTTCGATGTGGTTCTATTCTGGTTCACTTGCATTCACATGTGCCACTTTGTTCGGCGTCGCACAGTCGCTGGGTGTTGCGTACTGGCTGTATCGTATTGCGCTCGGTATACAAGCATTTCCTTTCATTAATTTACTCGCGGTAGTTCTTGTACTTGGCCTTGGAGCTGACGACGCATTTGTTCTTAGGCGTGTTTGGCAAAGCTACAAACTGGGAACATCGGTAGTGATTATTGCAACTAGTCGCCGGGCAACCGCTACTCGTCAACGAGGACCTGGTAGCACGTTTGGATCGACAACGTTGACATTCCCGCGACTTATTTCAGACACCGTCCGACATACCGTTTTATCAATGTTGCTCACAAGCTTTACCACTGCAATTGCATTTTTGACCGATATCGCTAGTCCTGTGATTGCCATAAGATGCTTTGGCGTTTTTGCTGCTTTATCGATTTTAATGAATTTAATCACTGTTGTATTGTGGTTGCCGGCGTGTTTTGCGTTGATGGAAATGCCACCAGAATTACCGCTATGGTTGTGGCGTTGTTGTGCCACTCGTGGTAGTGACATAGAAGACCCAACAATTGGGTTTCGTTCATCTGCTCAAACATGTTCTTGTATTTCGTGCGCTCGAGAAGAAAGATCGAGTTCTTGTGCTGGTGTTACTACAGCACAAGCCGGAGCAACCGAGTCACGCACGATATCTGTTTCTCCAAGGCATACTCCAGTGCCCAGCGCCGCCGCCGGTGTGGGGTATCATTCGTATTATACTCGTCATCCATGGTGTCAAAGAGGTCGTCCTCAAGCTGTTCTCGTCTACCTCAGAGACAGCCTTAGTTTTTATTATCGCAATGCGTCAGATTGGGGCCGCGTAACTTGTGAAAAATTACTTCCTTGTATTGTTATAAAGTGTCGGGGTGTTTGGCTTGCGCTACTTGGTGCTCTAATGGTCGTTGCAACATTTGCTCTCTTTCATACTCCAGGCCTTCGTCTACCGCAGTCACCGCATTTTGCGTTATTTTCCAAAAATCATTTATTTGAAAAATGGTACGTCATCCCGAACAATAAAGGTTCTTATCCGTCAGAGAACCATGATCTCATTACTTCGCGTGCGCTAAGTGATCGATTTTTGTTTCACACTCATCGCTTTAAACTGCCGATGCCTCTTCGTTTGATATGGGGCGTTCAACCTAAACTAGCCAGTAACCCATCTTCTAGTGCGTTTCGTAGCTATTTTACGATCTCAGATAATCAGCATCATGACAGTGAAAATTTGTTAGAGCTTGTGTCTGAGCCTATAGAATGGACTTTAAACGATAGTTTATCACTACATTGGCTTGAAATATTTTGTCGAAAATTTGCACTGTCAAATTTAACTTCATTCAACGTGAACACTCTACAACAACCGCTAATGCTGCCTCATTGCTTTGTTGCTGATTTCCTTGACTGGATGCGTCATCGACCTTGCATAGATCCGATTACACACGAATCGCGCGCCCCATGTTGTCAGAATGATACATTTCCTTATTCATCCACAGTGTTAACACAGTGCATACACGAAGCTGCCCGTAGTTTTAAACCGTCCCTTCAGTCTGTGTACAATGCTCATGGTATGTTGCCGTTTTCTGGACCACTGTTTTTACGCAATACAACTCACGTACGTGTATTAATTGTTGAATTTTTTGCACGTGATGGATTTTCGTTTTCGTTTACTAAAATGCATCGTTTTTACAGCCATATATCACAATGGATAGCGAAAGAACTGTCCGCAGCGCCAAAGTCGATGCGTTCAGGATGGCTAACGTCAGAGCTTGCATTTTACGATTTACAACTATCACTGCTTAACGATACCCGGTTTTCGATTATAATCGCAATCGCCGTTGCGCTAATTGCATTGTTAATTGCAACGCAAAACATTGTTCTGAGCTTACTGTGTATTGTATCGGTTTTGTCTGTGGTAATTACTACGCTTGCTGCCCTCATTGTGCTGCTTGGCTGGGAGCTTAATGTACTTGAATCGACAGTAGTGATTTTGACAGTTGGTTTATCGTTTGATTATACGTTGCATTATGCAGTCGCATACCGTGTATCAGCTGCGAGCTGTTACATGCATCAGTCACATCTTGCACCGAGCGCATCTCGCCAAGCTAACGTTGTAGGCGCGATCGGACTTATGGGCAGTCCGATTGCGATGGCTGCGGTGACAACATTTGTCGCCGGAATCGCTATGCTGCCAGCGCACACTCTGGCGTACACACAAATCGGCGCGTTTATGGCATTTATTACCTTCATTTCATGGTGCTATTCGTCGTTTTTGTTCACCAGCCTTTTGACATGTTTTGGTCCGGTTGGCGATGCGTGTAATGTTTTCAGTTGGTGTTCGTGTTTTGCGAATGTGTGTTTTTGGCGAAGTCGGTCAAATTCGAAAAATTCCGATACCGGCAGCGGTGGAATCGAATCAGACTCTGAGGATGATTTAAGGCCAACGGTATTTTTTAGAGATGTCTCGCTTCAGTGTAATTCGGCATCGTTAGTTCTATCGAAAACAGCGAGCGCATCGTGTCTCGTTGATCCCATAACTGGTGCAGGAGGCTCAGGTGTTGGACTGGGAGTGATAAGCGGTCGTACTACACAAGCAGCAACAAGCGTTGTGACAAAATCAATTTCGGCAGCTGTGACCGCTCATCATACGGCGACCATTCCGCTAACTGTAAGTAGTGTTTCGCATCCACAGACTCCATGCTTTGAACTTGGGTACATTGCGCCACCGTTTTCGAGATATAATAATCAGCCACTTCATCCGCAACTACAACAACAGTTCCCTTCATATAATTGCAGGCGTTCAGGTAGTACTCGGTTCCTTCGTAATACATTCCATCAAGCATCTGCCGGAAGTAGCATCAGTAATAGTTACAGTAAGTCACTGAGTCGTGTGGTTTATCGACCTGGCTCGTATCGCAGTAATTTAAAGCACACTAGACCTTTTACGGCATCTGTTGTTGCGCTAGACTCGGACACGACGCGTGCAAAAAATGGACATCCTAGCTATGTTGGGTCCGTGGCGCAGCCTGAAGGCAGAATGGCAGCAGCTGCAGGAGCGCCAGCAGCAACAATTGTGACTGCAGCTGTCGGTAAGAAAATAGTCTCACGAAGCCTAAGTGAGCCGATTTCATCGTCTCAAGTAACTCATACTGGAATAGTTTGGCCGCTGGGCGCGTACCCACGGCCATTTGTCGAAATGGAACTTCCGTGGCAACTTGCGTCAACACACGAAGATTTGGGCCGCGTTCGCCATGTCAGGGAAACTATAGGTGCTATGGCAAGGGGTCACTCGACTCAAATCACAAAACAATGGCAGAAGCAGACAGCCGGTAATGACAATATTTATAATCATTCATTGATCACAACTAATAGGCAACAGCAAATCTCAGCAGTCACGTGTCCGCTTCCGTGGAGAAAGTTTCGGCGTCATATGTCATCCTCTTCTGTTAATCGACTTCAAGTGCAACACAAATACAGTCTTGGCCAGCAACTCTCGCTGCAAATGCCTCAACAGTTAGCGCAACAACAACAGCATCAACAACGATTTGAACAGAATGGGTGTGGTTTGGCCACAGCTGCCAAAGAAGGTATGTCTTCGGGAACTATTAATACCATGGAACCGAAAACTACTGGATCCCAGCCGTTACGTCACAAAAAGTCATGGACCGAAAGTTTGAAATCTTC
This sequence comes from Enoplolaimus lenunculus, assembly GCA_030248215.1. Taxonomy (NCBI): domain Eukaryota; kingdom Metazoa; phylum Nematoda; class Enoplea; order Enoplida; family Thoracostomopsidae; genus Enoplolaimus; species Enoplolaimus lenunculus. The sequence continues at coordinate 55,494 of JASANG010003413.1, forward strand.
TCTAAAGCGCGCATCTGGCCGTTTTTCGACAAAACAAAAAAGCGCCAAAAGTGACGGCAGTAGCGGGAAGAAAAACGGAAATGGGCATGCAATGCGAAAAAAGTCTAGCTCAAGTGGCGGGCGTGGTGCAAAAGCTAAACAGTCAGCTGGTACTCGGGGACAACCGCCTCCAAAAGACGACCAATTAACGGCGCGCGGAGTTTTTTCAGACCCAGATAGCCAGACAACACTGGCGTTTATTGATGAAGATAACAATAACAATGGTCAAAATCAGCACAGTATATACCCGGAGGCATATATAACGACAATCAGCGCAGCGGACACGGAAGAAGAAGGTATAACAGTGATTACAATTGATGAAGTAAGTGGTGCTTCACATACCGGTCACTCAGGATTTGAGTATAATTCTAGTCAACAAGCGGGGGTCGCAGTAAGTATGGCGCCTTCGGCGGTTGATTTGAATTGTTTAGAGCAAACGGACAGTATCGAAGCACAGTTAGGCAGCGCAAATGATTTTCGACAATTATGTGGTGTTGGAGGAAACAGTGCGTCAACGAGTTTCGATAGCGACAATTTTGTGCCACCACTAGCGTCTGATGCTGAAACTGAAATTCGTGAAGGCTACGATAGCAATGGAGGAACTGCAGAACAGCGACCAGAAGCACAAAACGATGAAGCGACAACTGCACCGGATACTGTTGGCATTTTGCTTGCTGATTTTTAATAAAGCTAAATTAAATTGATGTTATATATGTTTGTTGGCGTCGTAACGAACAATCAGCTAAATGGTGTCTCACTGAGCTATAGACATTTTATTTGTATGTATATATTGCGTAATATTCTGATTTAAATTAGGTTGTTAATTTTTAATCAGTTATATATTATGTTTTAAATCAATAGCAGTTGATGGTGGGTGTGCCAGATCGTGGCCAATGTGGACAATAATGTTCACTATAGCACACGAATTTCAAACAGCACACGCTGTATATTATCCAAATTGTACCTTGGTACATATACTGTGATAAACGAAATTCAAGTGCTTTCGACCATGACCGATAAATGATATCTGATGCAGTGGTCCCGATATGTGATATATATTCAATCGTCCGTCGATCGGTTGCCAGTGAAAGCGTTGCGTAAGGTACTGATACCAGTAGTTGTCGATGTAGGTCCTGTCCGTTTGTTTATCCGGTAAGCTTAGATGGTAAACATGGGGTTTTTCAATAATAGTGATAGGATACTTAACAAAGCGACCGACTTGCGCTATGCTGACAGTAAGTAAGACTTGAGACATTTGAAATTTTTGAATTCGGTTTTGGAAAACAACTACATTATTCACATATTTTTATATGTTATACATCGTGTCGTTTTAAAATTAAGAATGCTTTTATACTTTATTTGCTATTTCAGTAGTTGATCTCTTACAGTTTTCGTGTGCTCAGTATTTTAGTATTACTAGACGTTGTGAACTGTGATTTTATGTGCGTTTTGCATTCTTGTATAATGGCCGTTCCTCCTGGTCCTCCGGTCGGGGCAGCCAAATTGTAAATATTTTGTGCGTATGCATCGTGTTAATTGGCAATATTTCGATTGACAAGTGACTCGAATTAAGATGGTATCAATGAGGCTAATTTGGTTCGCATTGTGTTGGTAAGCGGTGACAGAATGTCAATATCTTAAACATTTTATGTTTATGTCGAAACTGGTGTTTTTTATAGTTCAATAATCGTTATATTTCATGACATCTTAGTGTGTGGTCACGTTTAGACATAGAAAAAGGATTTGGCAAACAGTTGTGATTATGTTTAGGCACAGGTAAACTTTATACTTTTCTTAAAGGTGTGTGCCAATGTAATGAGCAAGGGCGGTACAGTAGTATAAGCATATGCCTAAACCTAAGCCTAAGCCAGGCAAAACATTAGTCTAAACCTTAAACTTACTATATTGCAGTCCCACAGAAAAACCTTCCGCCCCCCCTAATCTTTACATGGGCTAAGGTGTGGAAGGAATATAGAACAGCAGGCAGCAGGTATTATCTTTAGTCGTTGTTTGTTTCCATGTCAATTTGATTTGCTGTTTTCATTAATTGAATTTTTGTTGTATATTGCGCTTTTTACATTTATATACAGGTATAAAGGTTAAGGCAAAGGCTTAGATGTTTGTTTTTTCTAAACCTACGAATAAAAATGTGACGGAGAGTATACAAGAACTATCAAATGCAGGACTACAATAATGAAATGTATACAGGGAAGAAGGTAATTCAAAAGCATATCGATTTGGTACTCAAGCTAGTCAGGTTTTAGTATGCAATCTATGACGTATTAGTCTCATTTGTTATTATTATTATTATTACTATTATTATTATTATTATTATTATTATTATTATTATTATTATTATTATTATTATTATTATTACTGTTATTTTTATTATTCTGACTATTAATTAGAAAGTGATAGACATATATCTAAATTGTTTCTCACTCTCATTGCCATCAGACGGTGAACTGAGTCGTATTTTTCTCACAATATTTAGTCGCATTGGACCTTATTTAACAACCGAGACTTGTCCATGATTAATGAATGTCACATACGTGACAATTTACTTGCTGTCTTAAAACTCTTATTAATTTAGTGAATCCGGTACATATATTCAAACAGTGCTTTTAAACTGACGTATACGTGTGTATAATTGGATTTTCTGAGTAGGTGGTATACTCTTGAATGGAAAGACAAAGAACCTGACATTGGATAAATAATCTCAGTCGTGCCTTGTGAGTGTGTGACAATTATGACGTAAAACCATCATTTCATGTAAGCCATCTTATTAGGTATGCATAGCAATTTAAAATGTATTTGGTGCTAGAGATAAGCGGTTTCGGTTCATCTTGTAAGCTTAGAAGACCGGATTGTGAGGATTGCTCAAACGACAGTTGCCCAAACAACGATTGATCAAAACAATGATTGCATTATCAAAACTATTGTTGCATTTATGTGAAACAATAACGCGGGGGGTTGTAGGAGGGGCTGTCTCTACGAATAGCTCTTCATCCTACCTTCTGGTCGAAAGTGTTTTCACTGTGTTAAAACAATTTTAAGTTAGGCAAATGTTCTATGACTTTTCTACAAATGTTGTCCCTGTGGTACAAATTTGTGATTGCGGAGCTGTCAAGAAATGCAATGATGAGGTTACGATTTTTTTTGTAATGGGCGGGTTGTCTTAAGGTTGTAACAGTCGGTTGAATCGTGCGAAATTCGATTCATCTCGACATAACAACATTTAACCGGTGTTGAACGTCAACAAATTCTTGCCGGATACGTAAACATCGACACGCTTACAAAGAAATTTAGCGAGCGAGAGAATTTTTTACATTAAACAGTCTGGTGGTTTTAATCTGAAGTCTGTACGCTTCTCTGAAATCATGGGCCCGTATTGTCAAATGTGTGTAGCACTTGTCACCAGTTGGTGATAGGCCGGGTAACTTTTGATCTGAAGATGACTGAGGCTCAACCGTCGGCACATTTTTTGAAGCCGATTTGCTGTACTCTTGTATCAATTTTGAGTTCAACAACTGAAATAGTGAATTTGAAACCCTATTACTAACTGATGATAATCACCCTTTGTGTGCCGCTCCGACAGGGGGCAGAGCGTACTCAGCATAATATTTAGCGTTCGGGCATTTAATTTTGCTTCATGTGGGTCAGCCTGTCTTAAGGGGCCCACGCTCTACCTACTTCCGTCTGTGGTGCCGTTGCTGTATTAGTAGTCTATTACTACTGAGAAATTTATAAGCTGGCTTAATTAACAGCTGCTGATTGCGCACGCATGAAGTAGCGCAATTTCAGTTTAAAATTTAATTGTTAAGGTCCATGAATTTTAGCTGAATATTGTATATCTTTGTATGTTTTGAGTTACGTTTTGTATATATTTTGGTACAAAATTGATGTGCAGTATTATTAATTCTTAATTATGCATAATTTTTGGCTGGATTTGATTGAAAGGGGCGTTGCTTGTTCACCATGTGGTGTTTAGGCATGAAAATAGTAAAATTGCTTTGTCTGTATGCTCATTTTAGCGTATGTTAATTAATTGTTAGACTGTTTAAAAGCAAGTGGAAAACATGTAAACATTTGAATTTACGTATGTCGCTTGCGGTAAAATTTAAGTCCGCCCAAGACAAAAGATTACCGAAATTGACATTAGACAACAAAGAGTTCTGATCAGACGTCACAACGGATTGGAATGGTTAAGCAATATAAAGAACATGAGCGGAACAGTATTATAAGCATATTCCTAAGCCTAAATCTAAGCGTAAGAATGGGTTTATTGCTAAGCCTAAAAACACTTGCGATTATGTTTAGGCACAGGTACACTTTATTCTTATCTTAAAGGTGTGGGCCAATGTAAAGAGCAAGGGCGGAGGAGTATTATAAGCATATTCCTAAGCCTAAGCCTAAATCTAAGCGTAAGAATGGGTTTATTGCTAAGCCTAAAACACTTGCGATTATGTTTAGGCACAGGTACACTTTATTCTTATCATAAAGGTGTGGGCCAATGTAAAGAGCAAGGGCGGAACAGTATTATAAGCATATGCCTAAGCCTAAGCCAGGCAAAAAATTTAGTCTAAAGCTTAAGCTTACTCTATTGTAGCCCCACCGAAAAACGTTCAGCCCCTGACCTTTACATAGGTCTGGGTAAGCAAACAACCTTATTTATACTTCATCCGGAGATCTTCAATGAGCTCTGGATAAAAATGAAATTCCGGTGCCATTTTTGCCTAAAGGTTTTTTAATTTTGGTTGTGGAATTTTTCGATTTTTATAAAAAAATTGTAACAAATTATTGCCAACTCGTCATAAATTATTGTTAAACTAAGCAAATTCAACGTCTGTAAATTATCAAAATTTGTTTCACTTGCGACTTTTTATTGTTTTTCGATTAATAGATTATTGTTAATGCTACGTTGTACCTACCATATGGAACCCTTCGCAAAAAATTTGCTGCAGATGCGAAGGTGCTCGCATTTACGACGTATCGATTTCCGATTCGCCGAATTCAACCTCATTTCATAACCAGAATTTGTTCCACGTGTGGGTTTTTGCTGATTTCCGGTTCTGGCATCACTTCGTTGCTGAATATATATTAACATAAAGCTGGCGAAATAATTTTAACATGACTGTGTTTCCATCAATTTATGACGTTTCTGTAAACATAACTTAAATTGAATAAATACAAATAGTTGTATTTAATAGTGAGCGTATATATTGTGAGCGTAAAAGTACTGTAGTGATCTGAATAAGAAGGAAGACGGGACTGATATTTATTTGGCTTCTCCAGAGGGAACCCCCTGTCATTCGGTTACGACGGTTATTTATTTTTAACCCGCCCACTGCCGCCCTTCGTAACTGATACATCGATATTGCAAATATCCCTTGAATTAAACATTTATTTGCTTGGATCAACAGTTTTAGTGATTTGGGGCTCAAAATGGGGAACTCCTGCTATTACCCCTCTCATTCCGGTCACCGCAGTAGCATTTGTACAAGTTCATTTATTTAGGGGCCTCCTCAAGCTAAAACATAAGGTAATGGGAAGCCAAGTCTCCGTCTTCCTGCCAGTTGACAGGTCTATAAAATTAGCATGGACCATTAGACGGGGAACTGCAAAATTTCAACAATTGCTTGACGAGTAGTTTGTATTTTATCTAAAATAACATCTATAATAGTGCTTTATGCAACTCAATAATTTTCCAATATGTACGTACCTACCCAGCAAGGCCTCCGGCAGATGTTTTGCCGGAGGATCCGGCAATTTCGGTAGTAAAATTTTGCATATATCGCGTTTCGTTTTACTTTTGTCACAATTTTCATGAAAGAATTTCTGAAATTTCGCGGGAAATTAGCGTAAAACCAAACAACTTAACAACATATTGCAGATATTGGCTAAAATTAACTAATTAAACCATCAATTTTTACTATCTATTTTCGACTCACCTCCGGCTCCGGCAAGTTTCGTTGACCTCCGGCTCCGGTGATTTGCACCTTCGGTTGCAACCTGCCTGCCAGGGTGCAGCAGGAATTATAAAATACCGGAACCGGAAAACAAAAAATACTTTTTACACAACAATTCATTTTTAACGCTATTTTATGTTTTAATGGTATAAAACACACGATTTAAGATGCCAAAATCTTGAATCAAATGCAGTAGCTGGAATCGTATGATAAAACATGGAGTATAGCAAAAATTGAAAACTTTGCTTATACATGATTTTAGACAATTTAGAAAAATAAGTTAGAATAATATGCCAATTTTCGGATTTATTACTGGAACCGGATAATAAAATATACCGGATTTCCCTACCGGAACGGGAATTCCGGTTGCACCCTGGTACCTACATACGGTTCATTTTTTCAACCTAATATTTGTGCTAATATGCAATACATGTTTTGTGGTTTATCGAGTTTCTAAATTTCGCTAAATGTTCAGTGGAACAAGTACGCATCTATGAACAAAATGATCAATATATAGAAAAAGGCCGGAACAGTAGTATAAGCATATTTCAAAGCCTAAACCTAAGCCTAACAAAAAAAGCTAGTCTAAAGCTTAAACTGACGCTATTAAAGCCCCGCCGGACAACGATCCGGCCCTGTTCAATACATGGGCCAACAAAATTATATTTGGATGTTTACGTCTTCGATAATTGTAGAATTTGGTTCACTGCATGGTTTCAGCGATTCACTGGATTATAATTTCAAAATCCTTCGCATATTGGCTTGCTAACATATGGAGACTCTTTCGCGCAGCGAAAAGTCGATTGAAATTCTTCGAGTTGACTGAGTATGATACCCAATCTGTAAATAACAACTGTTATTGACTTTCATAATCGGTTAGGAGAGCGGAATACCAAGTTGACTCTGGCAGTTTCGGTCATGTGTCCAATTGTCACTTGTTGAATCAATATTTCAAGCCTAATCATAAATCCAGCAACTCGTCGAGTAAAGCTTTACGTTGTGTTGCTTATAGCCGCGTGAAACGTGAGCTGTTTTATGTGTAGACAACTTATACACGGCAAAAAATGGTGAGTCAAATTGACTGTCTCCGAAATGGGCTTTTCGGGACTGCACAAACTGAGTCAAGTTCAACTCCGCAACAGTCAAAATCCACTCATTGAGCCGCATGTTTGACTCTGGCGGAGTCGAATTTGACTCACTTTATATTGTCTCGAAAAGCCTATTTCGGCGAGAGTCAATTTGACTCACGATTTTTTGCTGTGTACTAATATCTACGGCTATTGCAAAATGTTGAGATGTCCGGAGGTTGTCTCCATTATAAGTTCTTGATGTTCATTGGTACCAATTTTATATAACCTCGATTTCGGTTTTTCGTGAATAAAAGCTATGCAAAATCTTTTCTGCGTGAAAGTTATCTAAAATATTTATAAACTTAACCAACATGACATTGCTAAAATCAAAATTTTTTTGACATAATATGGAAGTAACCTAATACAGAAATATGTTCCACTCCCGTTGTGGTTTCACGATTTCTATACACCGGAAAGCCGCGTGTACCAATCTAAATTATGTAATACTGCCTACTAAAAACGCACTCTCTCAGTATTCGGTTTTTGGTGCGGTTAAAAGTTTGGGCCAATGTAAAGAACAGGGGCGGAATAGTATTATAAAAGCATATTTCTAAGCCTAAGCCTAAACCTAAGCCTAATCCTAAGCGTAAGAATGAGCATATTCCTAAGCCTAGGCCTAAACCTTAGCGTAAGCCAAGCAAAAAAATTAGTCTAAAGTCTAAAGCTTAAGCTTAATCTATTGCAGTTCCACAGAAAAACGTTCCTCCACTGATCTTTAAATGGACCAAAGTTTGCTACGCTTTGAGCTCTTTCTAAATACATATGGGTAAAACTATTATGAACCTAATTTTGTAAAAAAACTGGTTTCGTTTCCGAACCATTTTTGCCAAATCATGTGTTCATGTGGCGTATCCAGTATTTTTCGATCCTGGGAAGATTCTTTTTTTCTAAAATTCTGGTTTTAAAACTATGCTTTTGTTAGCTAATTTTTCATCGAATCATTGCGCCGATGGCGAAACTTTATTAATTCCTGTTGCAATTTCACAATATTTTTCATCTATTTGGCTATTCCGTGTATATGACCCTTTCAGTTGCTGCTTTTTACGAGTATGTTTCACTGCAGAATACTAAATTGTTCTTGCGTCCACCGTAACTGGCTGTACACAGTGGTGGATCCAGAAATTTCTCAGGTGGGACACCAATATATAATACGGAAACACCCTGAGAGCGAGAATTTAAACGCAATTTCTGTGTAAGCAAATTAAAAAATTGTACAGGTAGGGACCTTACCGTATTATGATAAAAAAATTTTCAATTGAGGGGCGCCCTTCCACCCGTTAGGATCCGCACTTAGCGGTTAAGCCTTTTATTCACACATTACCTTTCGCTTGGCTTCGCACCAAATGCGGTATTTGGGTTTTCAAGTGCACAGAAAGTCTGAAAATACAGAACAGCGCGAACATCAAAAAGTATTGCGTTCAACTTCCAGTCAGAAACGATGCCTTAATAAGTATCAAAATTGAACATAATTATAAACGTTCGATCTTGTACACTTCTTCCCACAGACTTAGGGTGGCGGGTTTATTGTCGAGCGGTGGAGTCTGTCACCATACGGTGTCGTACGTGAGTAATTCACGCACGATACTGTCAGGTGACACTCGATGATAGACTGCACCGGTCAGCGCCGCACGACAAACGACGAACGGCGTCCGACGTCATCAAAAGTATAGCGCCACTCTAAGGCTTAAACCTACACTTTGCCGTAGGCTTTATGTAAGCCTTTCTTTAAATGGAGTCGCAAACCTCTGCCCAAGTCTTTTTATCTAAAGTGTAATGCTGAGTGTAAAGGTTAGGTTTACCTGTGCGAAGATAACAATTAAAGACTGTAATTGTGTCATATCTTGAAATCCTGGCAGTACCATTTTGTCCATATACTTTGGATTCTTTTGACTTGCTCGATATGACTAAAAATAATCAAAAAGTTTTCTGTAAATAAAACAAAAATCAATTAATTAGTCTGATTTTCACCAAACCATTACTTTCAAATACCATTGTGAACGTTGTAGAGATTTAAAGTATAACGAAATGTGCTTTGTTCTATTAAACGTCTTTGGCATTTTCAACATTCAAGTCTTGTGATTTTAATATCAGTTGGCTTATTGCGAAAAGTTGATTTTCAGTTAAACTACACACAAAATAAATTGTTTTATATTCAAGAAATACTGTCTGAAATTTAAGACAATGTCCTGATACGGACTCCAATGTCTTGAATTCCAGACTTTTATTTAATTTTTTTCAGAAATTTGGGTATGTAACGTTTCAAACTTAAAAGTCTGAAATTTAAGATTGCTTCATAAACGATTAAGACAAACATGTCTGAAATATAACACAAATGGTTTCCAGGCAAACGACTTTAAAATTGGGGGCTACACACAAAATAAATTGTCTTGAAATTTAAAGCATCTTGATTTCTTAAATTTTCAAGACATTAATTTCTTGTATTTCAGACATTAATAGCATTAAAGAGCTCAGAAATTTGTGTCTGAAATGGTTAAAATATAAATGTCTTAAAATTCGAAAACAATTTCGTTCTTTCAGGAATTAGTTGTCTTATATTCAAGAATTTATTTTTTATTTTTATGCATGTAAAAAGTTACGCCGTTATTTCAATTATATTTCGGGTTGAGCTCAGGCTCCCCCCAAACGAAGTTTACACCTTGGACGTATCTTAGGTTGTAAAATCACATTTGTCTTGTTTCAGAAAATTTTTTCTCAATCGTTTATGAAACACACTCTTAAATTTAAGACATTTAAGTGTAAGCAATTTCAGACACAGATTTCAGAAAAATTTCTGAAACTAATGTCTTGAATTTAAGACATATACGTCTTGAGTCTAGATTAAGACATAATTGACTTGAATTTCAGAAAATGTTTCTTGAATAACACAAATTGTTTTTGTGTGTACTTTTGGCAATTAACTTACCGCAATTGATAGTTTTAACGCAGCTGTTGTTTCCATATCAGTCTCGTAATCGTAGTACTGCAACAATTTATAATATATTATATTATTAAAGCTGAAATTAGAACATCCTTAAAAAATTTTTGAGAGGAAAATTTTAGGGTTGCAAATTTGCAACTACGTTGACTAGTAACTATCATTGCTGCGGCTGTTACTTTGAGGGGCGTAACAGTAGATTAAGCGTATTTCTAAGCCTAAGCGTTGTAAAAATGCGTTTCTAAGCCTAAGCTTAAAGCCTAAAGCCTAAGCTTAAGCAAAAAATGTAATATAGAATCTAAACCTACTCTTTTATAGACCCACCAGAAACCTGGACGCCTCTTAAAGTAACATGGGCCATTGCTGTATAATGCGTTTTATGATTTAGCCGCGTATGGTGTCGATTTTTACTTTTGTGCAAATTAGCCAAATTTTGTTTTGCGAGAGTTGTTCAGAAATTAAAGGTAAGGTACTATGTTCAAAACATTATAGTGGATAAACTAAGTTCCATTTTCTCACAATATTGTCCGAGTTTTCCGTGTCCAGTTTAATTCAACCCGGATTAGGATTTTCATAGTCTCATAGCCACACTTTGCAATAAAGTAAACTCGGTTCCGGTTTGGTTTCAATTGAGCCATTGCACGCCAAAATTTGAATTTACTCAATATTTCAGGCTGGCGCGATTTGAGCAGCCGAACTGAACGGTAATATGTAATTGTGACGTGCGTTGACAATTGTTCTACACGTCATAATCAGAAATTGACGGCATTTTGGAGATGGGCTAGCAAATAGGTATCTAGAATGTTCCACAGTGACGAACAGTTAATTGGACCATATATTCCATTGGAAAACTTACATCAGTGGTATTTAACAGATCTTTGAAGCAATTCTTTGCTGCTGAATATTTCTTATTGGTCTCATCATCATACCAATATCCAAATATACCATTTTTGTCATAGTAATAACCTAGAAACGTTTGTGAGCTTAAAGATTTCAAACTTGCTTTGAAGCTTAAGTTTTTTCATAATGCGAGGTTTACGTTAGCTGGGGCAGCCAGGAACACGTTTTGTCCTTATTTTAATGGCGGGTAACATTTTGTCTGCACGTTAATTCGCTGCCAAATTCAAAACAGTTGAGTTGTCCACTATCCTGATGTAACAATTACCGTTTGGCGTTTGTACTGGAATATCATATGATATTCTACATTGTCCGCGAGTATCTTATGGTATGTTTGTATGTGTCTGCATACCTGAGGTTATATCACGAAATTGTCCTGTTGAACATCATGAGACATTTAAAAATTTATTTAGGGTTAAATTTCCGTTTGAAACAGAAATGTAGAAACTAATTCAGCTGTCGAAATCGTTTTCTAATTCGATTTATTTTTATTCACTGCACAAATTACATTGTCTTGCATAATAATATCATTACGATATCACAGTTAATATTTTGGATAATATCATGTGATATTCGCATAAATGTCCCGTGATATCATTTGACATATGCTTACTTGTATACAACGATCACTTGATTGCGTAGTGGTTTATAAGCCAATATTGAGTGATATTCACATTTAGTCAGCATACCCGATACTTTAGATCGCAACAATTTATGTTGACGTCGCGAATCAACATGAACCAACCGTGTGCCTGGATGCCCCAGTTATAACGGCAAATCCATCAAATTAATACACACGATGCGCAGCGTTCCAACACAAAAATAACGGAAAATATAAGCTTTTATATGGCCAGGATACCACATGAATTGAAAAATTCCTTCAAAACAATTTCTAAACCTTAAAATACCGCAGTATTTTCACAAACAACGGATCGAAAATTCCAAGTTACAGCTATGGAACACCATAGTTGTGACGCAGAGCAGCACTCTGGCTGACAGTTCTTGGCAGACTATGAAGAGTTTATTACTAAAATACATGGTCTGCTGTACCTGGTACACCTATCAACGATACCAGCGATCCACCTAAATAGCGTCCCAGAAATCCAAAATTAGCATACATCGGTGTATAATAGTTGAACATCGGGTCTTCCAACGCCGCAGCAGTGACGTAGACTGCGTTTTCAACTTGGTTTGCGTCGACAAATACCTCAATAACATCTTCTGACCAAACAGACCGGTCGATATGTTTCAATTTGATTAATTCGTTGTCCTGCTCTCGGCCGAGTTCATACAACGCAACTCGATTGAAGAAATGCGCTTGAGTCATGTTAGTTTTAAGGTTCTGAAATGATTCTGCAATAGAGATATTGAGACAGGTTCACTGCAAAAAATGGTGAGTCAAAGTGACTCTGTGCAAAATAAGCTCTACGGGACTACGCAAATCGAGTCAACTTCGACTCCGCCAGAGTCGAACGTGACGCTCAGTGAATCGAATTTGACTACTGGCGGAGTCGGATTTGACTCAGTCTGTGTAGTCCCGTAGAGCCTGTTTTGGAAAGAATCAATTTGACTCACCATTTTTTGCAGTGTACTTCATTTGGTAGTCCATAATGTTTATGTCCTGCATTAAGCATCTATTTGTCTTGTGTACCTTAATTATAAGCGTATCCTTATGCTGACGCTTAGGCATCGACTTTAGGATAAAGAATATGTTTAAACGTCTGTTACGACCCTCAAAGTTAAACATTAGCCGGAAATTGTGACACTAACAAAATTCTTTACCTCCGAAATGTCAAGTAAATTCTTAAGGTATTTTAACTGTTGTTTGATTCAAAGTGTAACTTTGTTGACTAATGCTTTATATCTGCTCAGCCAAGTTATAAACAATATTGGCCCAGTTGGAGTTGAGATGGGGCGAAACTTGAAAATATTACGGCCGCACGACAAAAATTGCGCAATGATGTTTGTATTAAAATCTAAACTTACACGCTGGTAATAGTTGTTCACAGCGGTTCTGTTTGCCATCCATTTTGGATATCCAGTTTTTAAATCGGTTTTTGACAACTAAAATAACCAAATTCATGTTTGCAAAAAATAATAAAATGAAGCTACAGGTTCAACCTTCATATCAAATTGCATTTTCTGGCAATAAAATACTTAACCAAACCGAATATCGGTAGCCAACTCAGAAAACTGAACATAAAAGACACAAAAGTAATTGCCAATTTTCAATGCTGTGCAATATAACAGTTACATTGCAACATTGGACTCAGCAGACGCGTATCTGGCAGTAGAAAGCAAAACTTTATGTGAGCGAGTGTAGCGAGCAAGGAAAATTTTACACTTTGCACAGGCAGAGATGGATAATTGAAATCCCGGCCCATGTATAGAACAGGGTCGGATCGGTCTCCGGCGGTACTGTAATAGAGTCAGTTTAAGCTTTTGACTAACTTTTTTGCTTAGACTTAGGCTTAGGCTTGGTATATAGGCTCATCCTTACGGTTAGGCTTACGCTTAGGCTTAAGCTTTGGCTTAGAAATATACTTATACTACTGTTACGCCACTGTTCTATACATGGGTCGAAATTCTTGTAGAACTTTTGGTATAAAATTTTTGGAAATTCAAATCAAAAACCTCGAATCACAACAGGCTTTGCTCAATAAAGCAAAAAAAAGCAAACAATGAAGTTGTCGAAGCCGATTTGGATAAGGAGATTCCTGAAGTATTTCAAGGTAGTGAGTATAATCTGTATCTGTAAATAGATGTACTAAAAAT